>CALYLW010002008.1:0-75990 GCA_944989445.1 Ampullaceana balthica
CAACCCAAAAAACAAAAAAAAAAACCAACAAACCAACAACCCTCCCCCCTACCCACCACTACATCAAACACAACCCCCAACCCCCACCCCCCCACCACCCCATTCCCCCCCCCCCCCCCCCCCCCCACATCCACACCTCCCCCCCCCCCAACCCCCCCACCCTCCCCCAACCCCCCCCCCCCCCAAAAATAACATCCCCCCAACCCCCCCCCCCCCCCCCCACCAACTTGTGCTGGGTGTTGAGGCCTCCTCTCCCTTCCCTTCCTCCCCATCTCCCCCCCCTACCCTCTTTCCCTCCAACCCCTTTTCTTTCACTCTACCCCATATATCCCCATAAACATCCTCCCCCCCCACCCCCCCTTAAAATCCCCCCCCCAATCACCCATGATACTCTTCTGCAGTAGCCATTCTTCTAATTCTTCTCCCACCCCCTCAACTCCTCCTTTCCCCCTTCCCCCCCAAACCCCACATCTACCCACCCACCAAACAGCCACCAAAACTCCTCACCTCCTCCAACACTACCCTTCCCCCCCTCACCCCTCTCAGCAAATTATTTTTTGCGTAACATTAGTTAAGTTTAATTTGTATAAATATTTATGGGACTGCCCGAGGTTAATTCTCTTTAAGCTCCAAGTTAATTTTGGGGTGGGGGAAGATCTGAGGCTTTATGACAGATTGTGATTAGGAGGTCCTCGGACAGGGGGTGCGGTGTGTGCGTTTACACCAGCCATTGGTGGGGCAACCTTGTTATTACGTAGCTCGCGGTGTTGCGGTACGGTGACGGGCGATGTGGGGGTGAGGGTGGACCCCGGGTGAGGTGTCTTTTGGGGGGGGGTGGCGCGGGAGATCCCTCATTGTAGTTGTCGGTTCCTTCCTGGTGTTGATCAGGTTGTCGTTGGGTGAGTTAGTTGGGGGGAGGACTTAGGGTTATTATTTGGTGCCGGGCTTTGTTGAAGGCCCTGGCATGGTTGGCTTACAACCCCGGCCCTCAGGGCGATTACCACTGGTTAGGGGACACGGTGGTCTGGGGTCGGGGCCGCTAGGGGTTTTGGTGGGGGGTCTGTCAGTGGGGGGTTGTCATGGGCTCGCGCTTGGGACGCGCTGGTTTTTTGGGTTGAGTGGGGGGGCGGGTTCTGGGGCGGTATGGGTGGGGTGTATCGAGGGCCATTTCATTCGCGCCTGGGCGTTGATTGCCCACCAACGCCCGGTTGTTCGGGTGTCGTAACGGGGTGCCGCGCCGCTCGTGGGGAGTATGGTTTATAAGAGTAAGAGCTTGTAACTAGTCCTTTAAATTTTAAAATGAGATGTCATTTATGGCAATTTGATAATAAAATTCTGTCAAAGTATCTATTTAATTTACATTGTGTTTTCAAAAATACTAAGCCTGCTTCAAATTTATGGCCAACCCAAATAAATGATAAAGGAAATTAATTTAATATTAACATGATTACTTTTCAATTCTTGTCGTGTCTTATAACTTAATATATATATTCATCATAAATTATTGCCCCCCATCCCCTTTTCCATCGAGGGTTTAAATCAGCCAAGTGTTGTGTTTGAATTGATGGAATTTCAGTTTATTGCAGTCAATGGCAATTGAGTCATGACAATGTCAACAGTGAACAGGATAGCTCAAAACATTCATGTAGCATGTTACCTGTATAACATGTTGGCACTTTAAGATTGGCAGAAAGAGTGCACGTGTAAGTTTCAGTACCCGTAAAGAAAGTTCAAGTAGATTAACTTAGCATTAGTGAAAGTGTAGAAAGTTCCACATATTCTGTGACGTCTGTGACGTTTAAGCCTAGGGTGAGACTGAACTCAGTTGACTCAGTGACAGTGAGTGACTCGTGACAGAGCCAGGCGAAACAAACATTAAACCAATCTATTGTTTAAATAAAACTGATTTTATATAAATTAACAATCCATTTAAAACCTTTTCGAAACGTAAAACTATTTCTCAGATCTATCATAATTATAAATAACTAATCATTATTATGGCATACTCTTGTAAACAAACTCCAAAACAGGTGATGAGAGCTAAATTGTTTACTTCCCAAAATTCCGGAAGTTCAAACGGAAACGATGCAAAAAAAGTATATAGCGAAAAATTTTATCCCAGACAGTCATAATTTACAATTATCAGTTTTAAAATTTTATTATTAAGTTCTAGTAAATTTTTATATTAATTTAAATTTTTAAAAAAGATAGTTACTGCCCACCCAATGGTTTTTATTAAAAGATAATGCATACCGCGTATTAACTAATAATGTACTACCCATGTAAAGTGGTTAGTCTGTTCACTGTTAGTATGAATCATCTTATCTCATCTTATCTGTTTACAGACGCTCCTTCTATACAGAAGATTATTGCGTCCTACGCTTATTTATGGTTTGTGTTTAGTCCTGCATTTTTATTAGAGATTTTAAATGTTGATAAAGTGTTGGTTTACCTGGATTCTTCAGGCAACCCATGAATAAAACAAAAAGGCTAAATCTCATTCGCATTAAATTAGTAACATTTATTTATTTAAGTATAAGGGGCCGTCCATAAAGTACGTCACGCTATTTTTGACCATTTGTAACTCCCCCCTCCCCCCTGTCACAAACTGTCACAAATCTTGGACTCCCTAAAGACGTCACACTTTCGACCAAAAAATATTTTTATTAACAAAATAATTAAAATTTAATATAAAACACCGTGACGTCACACATGGCCGGAACCCCCCTCCCCCTGTCACAAACTGTCACACTTTCTTACACCCCCTACCCGGCCTACCCCCCTCTGGAGCTTGACGTACTTTATGGACGGTCCCTAATGAAATTTAATTTAATGAGATTAAAACAAAACTTTATAAAAATTATTAGTTAGCTGTGCATGAGTTAATTTATTAAAAGGTGATGGTCAGATGGATTTTAATTTTAATTATTAAATTAAGTTTCAAAAACAAAACACTTGCAACTTATAATATCCCACATAATATAATACTATTTTAAAGTTTAAAAAATTAAGAACTATTTCTAAAATTCATAAAATAATTAAGACTTTGTTCATAACCGTATGAAAGCACAATGAGCAATGCAGCAAACTAAAACTGTTGGGGGGAAACAAAAAGGTTAACATGCTTTCTGTTAAAATACAAAATACACAAACAAATTGTGCAATGAAAACAATAAATTTGAGCTTTATTTTTAGACTGATACGACAGTAAACGTTTCGGCTAATGCCTTCATCAGTTTCTGTTAAAATACAATTACTGATGATAAGTGATCAGATAAGGATAAAAGACAAAAAAGTTGTATTACATATGCATATTACTTCACTATTTTTCCTATAAGCTATCAATACCCGATACATGATTAATGATTTCACGATAATGTCACTTTGTAAATCAATTCATCTTCTTAGATGTAAAGCAATGACATATAATGGGTGTAAAAAGAAATATGTGCAACATTCCGTTTTTTGGTAAATAGGGTGACTTTCTGTTGATGCACTGACTACTGACTGGAAGAGTGAACTTCGGTGAATTGGTAGACTGATTGTGCTATAATTTAAAGTCAGTTTCATATAGTACATGCTTAAACAACTTACATCATACAGTGAATAGTATAGTATTATACTCACTACAATTACTAGTATATAGTTTAGTATACTATCTATAATTATTAATAAAAATAGTGACTACATAATTTACATATATCACGGCAGTCTCTAGATCTTACTATAGAAGAGTACCAGTCTTCTATCTTATCTTATCTGTTTACAGACGCTCCTTCTATACAGAAGATTATTGCGTCCTACGCTTATCTATGGTTTGTGTTTAGTCCTGCATTTTTATTAGAGATTTAAATGTTGATAAAGTGTTGGTTTTCCTGGATTCTTCAGGCAACCCATTCCACGCCCGAATTCCGGACGGGAAGAACGAAAATTTGTATGTGTTTGTTCTTGCATACGGAATAAGAAAGGTGTTTTTATCCTTATGTCTATCTGAGGGTTGTATTAAGTTATCTTTGTGTTGTATTTCTAAATTTAGAATTAATTGCTTTATGTATGATTACTACTTTGCTCTTGGTTCTTCTATCCTCTAGTGTTTCAAGGTTTAATGATTTAACTAATGGTGTTATTCTTGTCAGTTTTGAATATTCTCCAGTAATGAATCTGGCAGCTCTTGTTTGAATTTGTTCTAGTTTATCAATGTTTTCTTTGGTGGATGGGTCCCATACAGAAGATGCATATTCTAGTACAGGTCTCGCCAAAGTGAGGTAGCATTTTAGTTTTATATCTCTATTACATTTGTTAAAGTTTCTTTTTATAAAGCCTAAGGTTTTGTTTGATTTTTTAATAACTTCATTGATATGGGGATTCCATGATAGTTTCTCATTTATTAAGACTCCTAAGTATTTTGCATCTTTAGTTTGGGTCAGTTCTTTTCCATGAATGTAATATTTTGAATTTATTTGTTTCTTTTTCTTTGTTACTCTTAACAGTTGACACTTTTCTGGGTGGAAAGACATACTCCAGTTAGTTTCCCATTTTATCAATTCATCTAAGTCTTTTTGTAAAATTTTGCTATCTTGTTCTGATTTAATTGTTCTATAGATTATACAATCATCAGCAAATAACCTAACTTTTGTACCTGTTGAGATGTTGGGTAAATCATTTATATAAATTAAAAAGAGTAAGGGACCTAGCACAGTTCCTTGTGGAACTCCTGAGTTAACCTTTATTGGTGCAGATTTAGATCCATTAATTATTACAGTTTGCTCCCTGCCCAAAAGGATACGTTAGTTCCTTGCACCTTGAGATACAAAAGCCTATCATTAAAAAAAACTTGTCTTAGGAAACCAGTTTTTTACGCCCTATGCCTAACAATAAGAAAAACAAATGTATATGAAGTGGATCAATCTCTGTTTTGAGCCATTAGTTGGCGACAAGGAGGCTTAAAGTGATACGAAAAAGTGGAAGGGAGGAAAAAATTGTTGACATTTTAAAAGTTTAAGCGCTCGACTGGCGTAGTGATGGTCACGGGTTCGAATCAATTTGAAGGCAAGGATTTGTTCCCGGGGCCTAGGGCGTACCTGAGTCACCCAGCTCCGAATGGGTACCTAACACTAGTTAGGCGGCTGGGTAATGCGTGGAGCCCATAAAGCCGTGGCCTGTGAACGCTGCATCACCTGCCAACAGATCATCTGTCATGGTCTGTGGATGCAATTATCTTCTGCATAGAAGGAGCGTCTGTATAGATAAGATAAGATAATATGGAAAAAGGGTCCAAAAATTTATTTTTTAAAATTCTAATTTAAGTTTTTTGTAAAAGTTATTGTTAAAGTTTAATGGCATGTTTGAATGTTGTTACTAAAATTAAGTAAATTGTTTTCTGTCATTTATGAATGTTAGTGCTCCTTATGTTAAGTTCGCATTTTCTGCCACACTTTCGTTAATGCCATCTTTCCTCCTCCTCTACGGTCACTTTCACCATCGGACATGCCCCTCCAAAGTTAAACTTCTGCATTTTAGTTATCCATGTTACTGATACTTTTTTTTTACATGTTCTGTAACCATTATTGTATTAATGATGCGGGTTCTGTAATGTATACTATAGGTTATTAATGATTTGGTGTACCAGAGATGGATACTGTATACACTACTGTATACAGTACTGTATATTACTTTTATTATAAAATTAAAAGTATCTTTTTCGTAGTGCTTAGAATGAATTAGGCAATTTACTTATAAAAGTGGACGTGTCTTAAGAAAAATCTGAGATACAAAGAGGACTCCAAAACAAATTATTTTTTTTATCTAAAGGTACTGCTGTATTCAAAATTTATTAAATATATATAATGTATTTAATAAATATTTTAAAATATTAATATAATTTATTTTTACTGTCTCAACAGATAGCAATGTCACATCTAATTACAAGTATTACATGGATTAATTGAAGGTCAAAAGTATACTTGTACCTGAAATTTGTCTTTTGAAGATGGGTAAAAATAAAAAGAAAGGTAAACCTTTTTTTTTCATTATAAAATTAAAAATTTGTTTTATGGATGTAACAGAGATATAAAATTAAAAACTGGACTATTTAAAGACTTTACTTGAATGTTCATCATGTGGAGCATTATTATTTTAAAAAGACATTAATTTCAATTCCTATTTGTATTTGATGGCTTTGTCACATAGTCTTGTTTTTACTGTTTATCTATATTTGTTAGTTTTCCTATCCCTTGGCTTTGTTCACTTAATACAACATCTAGAAATTAAAAAAACTAAATATTAGAAGAAAAATATAATATTAAGAAATCATTTTTAAAAGGACCGATAAAAATCTGGGATACATCAAAATGACAAAATATTTTTCAAATGCATATTTTTCTCTAACAGTTGCTCATAACTTCTCTAAAGAAGAGCTGATGGTGCTGTCAGTAACTGAAATTGTCAATGAACTGATAATTGCAGACAGAGAAAAAAGAGATGTTGATTTAAACAAGTAAGATTTTTATGGTAGATAAACATATAGAAACACTTAATAAATCAAATGGCTTATTGTAGTCACACCCCTTTAGTATCAATTAGATTAGCTAAATTTTTCATTTCATGTATGAGATTTTGAAGGTTTTTCCTCAAATCTGTTCATCTGTTATACCAAATATTATTGTAGTTGGTAAGTATTTGTGGAGGTTCTCTTTTCCCAATATTGTTTGTGGTCATTTCAGTGTTCAAGTATCTAAATATTTATTTAATAAAATAAAATAGAGGCTTGGAAACTTCAGTATTTAACATGTAAGGAATTTAAAACTAAAAAGTGTAAATTAAATGACACACTTTGATCTGCAGGCTGAAAACTCGAGTAGCCAGCAAATACAATATGTCAAGCCAGCCTAGACTGGTTGATATTATTGCTGCTGTACCTCAAGACTATAAAAAGGTTTGGACTTTATATAAAATACTAAAAATCTTTTGGCTAAAAATTATCAATTTTAAAATATAAATATCAAATTATTACGGGAGTATTATTAGAAAATTGTACAGTAATATTTAAAGAGCAATGCAAATAGTTTTTTGATAAATTAATGAAAACAACTTTTGGTAAAGTTTTATTAATTTCTCTCATTTAGATACTTTTGCCTAAACTAAAAGCCAAGCCTGTTAGAACTGCAAGTGGTGTAAGTCTTTAGTTGTTTGTTTGTTTTATTAAGTAAACTTTTACAAATAATTGTTAAATATGATACAATATCTTATATGGGCAAGAAAGCTAATGTTTGATAAGTAGAATCTAAAATATTTTGTATAATGAAAATGTCATTTTCCTTAGATTGCAGTTGTGGCAGTCATGTGTAAACCTCACAGATGTCCTCACATTGCTATGACTGGCAATATTTGTGTGTAAGTTTTAAGTCAACCCATATTTTAAGGTATTCCTTATAAAATTTTTGTATGCATTGGCTTTAGTCTAGTCCTGTAAACATAATTTCTAAGTTTTATCTTTTCGAAATTATTCTGGGGTGTTTTGAGAAGAGAATATTTAAAAAAATAATAAATAATGTCATTAAGATTTTAAGAAATGTGTGTTATAAATTTAAAAAATGTACAGAAAAACATTTTTCTGTATGTTTCTAGCTACTGTCCTGGTGGTCCTGATTCTGATTTTGAATATTCCACACAATCATATACAGGCTATGAGGTAAACTAACTCTTTTATTAACATTTCTTTTTAAACACTCATAACTCATGCAACATATGCTTTATTTGTATCAGCTTGAATTTTATTTTTGTCCCCAAACTTGATAGTTTTTGAAGACCTCTTCTGCTTCATGTTAAGTCTCCACAATCCATTTGTAAACAAATAATTGTGTTCTCTATAGGAATTTTTGTGATATGTCTTTAACGATGATGTTTTTAGGTACTCAACTTGTTTATATATATCTTGCACCAAATTTTGTTTATGTCACTCTGTTATTCACCAAATAAGTTAATCTTTTCACGTGGCAGGATCATGTGAGAAAAGTGGTTAGGGGTTAAGGGTTGGGAAGAAAGTTCAGGGATAGAAGAATTGAAAGATGACAATTTTAAAATTTAAACAGTTAGAAGAAAAAAAATTATTTAAAATCTTTTTCAAGAAGATTATTTTAAAGAAAAAATGGCATGCTGCAAAAATTGTTTTTCACGTAGAACATTTTGTTCATGTGATCACATGCTTTAATAAGTTACTGTTTGCACAAGTGGTTGATACTGGTAATGACTTTTAAGTACTGATTAAATTTGAATACTAAAAAGCAAAGCAGCAAATAAAAAATGGTATTAGCATTCATTCAACAATGATCACAATATGTGTATTTTCCAATTCATGAAGATTCTTAACATTTAAAATGCATAAGCTATATCAGGAGGTCATTCTTTCAGCCTACATCAATGAGAGCAATCAGAGCCAGATACAACCCATATCTACAGACCAGACACAGAGTAGAGCAGGTAGGAAAATCATAGTTATTTATATATTTTTTGTTTCTTTCCTCTTTCTTGTCAGTATTATTATTTTATTGTATCAGGTTTTTAAAAAAGTAAGTAAATGATCTTATTTCCTCATTTTCCTTACAAAAATCTTTAAAATTAGGTTGTTGTTTTTTTTAGATTAATAAAATTTTATGTTTGTCTTCTTTACTAAATTCCATAATCATATTTTTAATAGAGTGATTCCATCACTGCTTTAATTACATGATCATGATTAGTTGGGGGGGGCACTGTACAGAAATAAGAGGGATATATGGATATATATAATAATATATATATATTGGACATAAATTAAGTAGTGTAGTCTACATTTTCCCCCTATAAGTTTACTTGAAAGTCCAGCATAAAACTGTGATGTTTTTGAAATTTCAAATTCATTTTTTAAAAATAAAGTGTATTGCCATATCTTGACAATATAAGTATAAGTAATACATGATATTTCTGTGCTGTATGGCTATATAAAATCTATTTTAAAAAACCATTATTTTTATTGCATTGTCGGATCTTTTGTCATCTTCCTCTGGATCCTTATCCTTTTTTCTGTTAGATGTTTGAGCCTTTTTCCCCCTACTTGCTGATTTATTTCTAATACCAGGTATTAACATTAAGTGCTTTGTCTTTCTGACAGCTCCAACAGTTAGGTCATAGTGTTGATAAAGTGGAGTTCATTGTTATGGGAGGAACATTTATGAGTTTACCTGATGAATACAGGGACTACTTTATAAGGTGAATTTTAAAAAAGCAAATATTTACATTGTTATCAACAAATTCTCAGTAACTTAAAAAGCACAACTAAAGACTATTTTACACCATTATGTTTTAATTTTGCATTCCTTATGATTTTTATTTATTAAAGTTTTCTTCAAATTTGTACCCAGTGACTTTAAGAGATGTAAATGGCCAAAATAAATATGAATCTTATACAATTTTAGGAATTTACATGATGCACTGAGTGGTCATACAAGTTCTAGTGTTCAAGAAGCTGTCAAGTAAGTTATTTGGTGATAAGAACACTGGATATATTATTTGACTTGGCAAGCATTCAAACAAGATTTTTTCATAGGAACCCAATTACTGCTAAAGCTGGGTATTTTACTGACACCCAATCTAATATTTAAGATCTAATTTCTGATTAGTTATAAAATACAAATGTAATAACAACAAAATGAGTTTTATGATTGGTCACTGTCTGTGTTTTATGGGTGTGTATCAATAACAGATGGTCCAAATAAAAATATGTTTTGTTATTCTGTCAGGTCAGAATAATGCATATGAAATTTCAAAGTAAAAAGTATTTGACAAATAGAAAATTTTTACTTTGAATTCGGGAATGTAATATTAAATCCAGCCTCGATTTTTAAAATACTTTGATCTCAATAAAGCAATTTTTCTAAAGAATATCTCTCCATATATTTTCATATCTCTCCATATATTCTCATCTCTCCATATATTCTCATATCTCTCCATATATTCTCATATCTCTCCATATATTCTCATATCTCTCCATATATTCTCATATCTCTCCATATATTCTCATATCTCTCCATATATTCTCATATCTCTCCATATATTCTCATATCTCTCCATATATTCTCATATCTCTCTATATAGTCTCATATCTCTCCATATATTCTCATATCTGAAGTGCAAACACCTTCCTGCCGGCGTTTAAAATTTGTCAAATTATTGTCTGTAATTTTAATTTCTCCACATAACCATAAGTTACCATCTAATAAGTTTGATCAAACAAATAATTGACACTATTTTCAAACAAATAAAAATAACAACTTCCTCTGAAAGGTATTCTGAGAAGAGTACCACCAAATGTATTGGTATCACCATTGAGACCAGACCAGACTACTGTTTGAAGAAGCATTTAAGGTAAATATTTGATTCATACCTACTGAGTAATCTGCTGTTTGATGGACATTCTTGTGGAAACTCTGGTTTATTATATTTTTAATTGTTTTCCTTATTCTTTTTATGATCTAGTCATCAATATATTATTTAACACTCACACACCCACCAGTAAAATAGTAGTTCATACATTATAAAGAGTTTTGAAATTCAGGTAATTTTCATCAAGGTTTCTCTATTCTAAGTTGGCATTTCAGAGGCCATCTGTTCTTAATTAATATTGTTTAATGACATAAAATTTGAAAGGGATTTAATATTCAAATATTACAAATGGCACAATACTTTAAGAAATAAGATTAACAGAAGATCATAAATGTTTGCCTGGTAATAGATCTAACTTTTATGACATTGTTTACTTAATCCATTATAAACTATAATAGTGTGTTTTCTTTCCCATGAAAATGTAACATTTACATTTTTACTTTCAGAACATTTCTTTTATAGTATTGATAAAATATTTTACATTCACCTCTCTGCTCATAATAGTTGTTTTTTTTAACTGTAAGTTTAAAATTCAAAAACTTTGATTGGATAACAGATATGCTTTAATAATTTCTTGAAAGTGATATGTTGAAATATGGCTGCACAAGACTAGAGATTGGAGTACAGAGTGTATACGAGGATGTAGCAAGGGACACAAACAGGTGAGAATGTTAGGCTATCTCTCATTCTGGTCATCAATAACAACATATAAGTTCTCTAATTTTCATCTTCTAAAAGAAAAACAAATCCTATAAACAAGGTAAGAGTTAACTGGAAAAAAAGATCCCACAAAGTAATACATTTAAACAAATTAAATATGACATTATTGAATTGATGTCAAGGCTCATCAGACTGCTGATACATATTTCAAATATTTTAATTCTATTTCTTGTTCCAATGTGTATGATGTACGCAATTGAAGACCCTAGTGCTTAAAGGACTCAACTCACATTTTTGTCAAATTCAATCTAAAAAGATATATTTTAACACCAATGGTCCATTTTTTTAGCAGCCTAAAAAATTAAAATCTCAAAAAGTGTAATTTGTGACTTAAGTACTTTAAGCACTAAGCTCTTTATTTTGTTTTATAAATAAGTAAAGGACTATTGCAGGTGTTTCAGATTTTTAAATAAAAGTTTATATTTTAATATAAGTATTTTAAGCCATCAACCTTTTTCTCCTACACTTTTGTTCTTTTACAATTCAGAGGACACACTGTAAAAGCTGTCTGTGAATCATTTCAAATGTCCAAAGATGCGGGGTTCAAAGTTGTCTCCCATATGATGCCTGATCTTCCCAATGTGGGGTGGGAAAGAGACATTGAACAATTTATTGTAAGTTTCATATCTCAACACTTTCTTTCAGAAACATTTTTTGGGCAAACTATTCTTGAGTGCATTCATGTACATTATTAGAGTCTTAAGATAAATGGTTATAATAGCATAGGTGTTTGAGGATATATATGAAGTGTTCATGGTGTAGGTGTTTGAGGATATATATGAAGTGTTCATGGTCTAGGTGTTTGAGGATAAATATGAAGTGTTCATGGTCTAGGTGTTTGAGGATATATATGAAGTGTTCATGGTCTAGGTGTTTGAAGATATACATGAAGTGTTCATGGTCGACTTCAACCATTAATCAACCATATCACCAGATATATGAGCTAATAAATATGGTTTATTAGAGTTTACATTAATTGTGCTTTGATTGACATTTAAATTTTGCCTTTTGCCATTACATTCTCATTTGGAGTTTTGCTATGATTTGAAACCCATTAATCAGAATTCATTACCAACTCCACCTCCTTTATATAATACATTTTACAAAAGTTAAGTTAGACTATATAAAAAATGCAGGAATATAAATTTATAAAATTCCTATATCTCTTAATATGTATATAATTTTATTTGTAACAGGAATTTTTTGAAAATCCCGCTTTTCGGGCTGATGGTCTCAAAATTTATCCAACACTGGTTATTAGAGGCACAGGTATAAAATCATGTTAAGTTTTTAAAAACTTGTTACTGATTATTAAAATTCACATTATATTGGATTTTTTGTGTCAAGTTCTCCAAATATTACATGAGACACTAAAAACCTGATACATTTATAACCAACCTAACAAAATTTGTTAGAGCTTGTATCGTAAATGGTTCTTTCCAGTAATGCAATTTTAAAAATATTTTTACATGTCACGAATCCCTAGATCTAAAAAAATTTGTTTTTAAAACTAAATTGTTACAAGAAAAATAAATACCTTACTTTGAAAGTCAAATACCTGTTTATATAGTTACAAATACCTGTTTATATAGTTACAAATACCTGTTTATATAGTTACAAATACCTGTTTATATAGTTACAAATACCTGTTTATATAGTTACAAATACCTGTTTATATAGTTACCTGTTTATATAGTTACCTGTTTATATAGTTACCTGTTTATATAGTTACCTGTTTATATAGTTACAAATACCTGTTTATATAGTTACCTGTTTATATAGTTACGGTGAAAATGTATTCAGTTAACATTTCTGTATGTGAGTCTAAAAAGCAAATAAATATAACTATATATATATTTCCCTGTAACCATTAACATTACAAATACCGTTTTTGATCTTTGCTTCTCCTTTAATAGGATTGTATGAACTGTGGAAAACTGGTCGATACAGGAGTTATCCCACCTAGTCAACTTGTTGATCTCATCGCTCGTATATTAGCCCTTGTTCCACCATGGACAAGAGTTTACAGAGTGCAAAGGTCAATAGAATTAAAGATATTTTTGTAGAAGTTGGATCAGTTTTGATCAAACTTTTATTTCAAGCATACAGATGGGCTATTGATATTTTCTGTCTCCAAGAATAGTATTTAACACCAAACTGTAATAGTCATTATACACCAGACTGTAATAGTATTTAACTCCAAACTGTAATAGTATTTAACACCAAACTGTAATAGTATTTAACACCAGACTGTAATAGTATTTAACACCAAACTGTAATAGTATTTAACACCAAACTGTATTCTTGTTTGACAGAGATATTCCCATGCCTCTGGTGTCTAGTGGTGTTGAACATGGTAATTTACGTGAGCTTGCTTTGGCCAGGATGAATGACTTGGGAACACATTGTAGAGATGTCAGGACAAGGGAAGTGGGCATTCAGGAGATTCACAACAAAGTTAAACCAGACCAGGTAGGTGATAAACTATTACATTATATAAATAAAGTTCATGTGCTTCACATGTTCAAATATAATTGTACTCTTCAGAAGTATACTTCATTAATTTTAACCTTTGGGTGAGCAAGATGAGAAGTAGGGGTCTACCGATATGCATTTTTGCCGATATGAGTGCCGATATGAGTATTTGTTAGGACAAAAACCAGCAGTCATATTTGATGACGTCATTCTTAAATTTATCACTCCTAATTATTTATATTTTATAATTTAAGGGTCTACACTCTACCGATATCCAGTTATGCCGATATTACCGATTTATTTATTTATTTTCCGAAACGAAGTTTCTAATGTGTTTACAAGTTCCAGATCATGACCTACATAGGACTCATGACAAAACGAACCGTCCTTTATGAAAATGTACAAGCAAAATTAGGTACTCCTTTTGAAACTTCAACTTTTGACTCATAATTATTAATTCTAACCAATAGTTTAATGGCTCTTGCACACGGCCACCTTTTATGAATGAAACAATGAGAACAAAACAATAGTAATAGAGTAAAATGAGGTTGAAGGATGAATGGTTGCTATTGACAACAAGTCTGCACACGGTACATTTTTTTATTCCATACGAAACTAAATGTTTTAGACATCTGCGATTCTGCGTGCATCTTTGCTATTAGAGCAATTACGTGAACATAATGTTTACATGTTATCCATTTATTAGAGCAATTACGGTATACTTGGCATCGGCACTATTTACACAGTATTTCCAAGCATACGAAAATCGGCCGATACCTAAAAAATATTATAGCACACGGCACACTGTATCGTGGCTGTAGATATTAATACTAGGACTCTTTTGGCTATTTCAATACCGGTATCGGGATCGATGTATTAATTTGTCGAGATATTGTAAATGTAAATGATGGGTTTTTTTGGGGGGGTTTTTTGGGTCAAAATATCACTTATTATGAAATATCGGTGACGTCAATATCGGGACCTTTACATGCTACCGATACCGATATTGCCGATATCCTGATATCGGTGCCGATATATCGGTAGACCCCTAATGAGAAGATTCAGTTTTTTTGTTGAGATAAGCAGTTTTGTTGTTGTCGCTAACGCTCTCTTAGTCTTAGCTTTGTTATATCAAACACTTTCAGGTACAGAGGATTAAAACTGAGACTAGATTTATGTTTATTTTACACACACTTAAGTGTTAGATTAATTATAAAAAAAATCTTTGACATAATTTCAACACAGGCAGAGTTGATACGGAGAGACTATGTTGCCAATGGAGGCTGGGAAACGTTTCTTTCCTACGAGGATCCTGAACAGGACATACTCATTGGGTTATTAAGACTTCGCAAATGTTCACCTGACACATTTAGGCCAGAGCTTAAAGGGGGTTGCTCAATAGTCAGAGAGCTGCACGTCTATGGAAGTGTTGTGCCAGTTCATACAAGAGATCCCAGGAAGTTTCAACATCAGGTTGGTTTGTGCTGTCACTAGATTGTTTCAACATCAGGTTGGTTTGTGCTGTCACTAGATTGTTTCAACATCAGGTTGGTTTGTGCTGTCACTAGATTGTTTCAACATCAGGTTGGTTTGTGCTGTCACTAGATTGTTTCAACATCAGGTTGGTTTGTGCTGTCACTAGATTGTTTCAACATCAGGTTGGTTTGTGCTGTCACTAGATTGTTTCAACATCAGGTTGGTTTGTGCTGTCACTAGATTGTTTCAACATCAGGTTGGTTTGTGCTGTCACTAGATTGTTTCAACATCAGGTTGGTTTGTGCTGTCACTAGATTGTTTCAACATCAGGTTGGTTTGTGCAGTCACTAGATTGTTTCAACATCAGGTTGGTTTGTGCAGTCACTAGATTGTTTCAACATCAGGTTGGTTTGTGCAGTCACTAGATTGTTTCAACATCAGGTTGGTTTGTGCAGTCACTAGATTGTTTCAACATCAGGTTGGTTTGTGCAGTCACTAGATTGTTTCAACATCAGGTTGGTTTGTGCAGTCACTAGATTGTTTCAACATCAGGTTGGTTTGTGCAGTCACTAGATTGTTTCAACATCAGGTTGGTTTGTGCAGTCACTAGATTGCATGTCGGGATTATTCAAATGAGAAATGATATTTCTTTATTATTGTGGTGCATGAGTTTTAACCTATCGACTTTTTACAAAAAACACACACAAAAGTGCCAATAATCATTTACATTAATTTTAAAGTAAGTTTTGTTTTTGTGTGACAATAATTAAGATATTCCATTCAGAATTACAAATTAGAAGTAGCCGGGACAAATGGTATAACATTCAATGTAAATGTTTGGGTTTAGAATGTACATGTAGTTGGTTGAAGGTATCAACAATCATCATCAGTCCCGTGACTGTTGCAGTCGTTGGGGGGAGCGCATGGACACATCAACAGATAATGATCTCCACATATGCCTATTATGAGCGGCGGCCAATAATTCATGCAATTTCATCCCTGTCCATTCCTTTATGTTGTCCAGCCAGCTTTTCTGTTGTCGACTTCTTCGCCGGTCCCCTTCTGCTGTGCCTTGAAGGATAATTTTTTCAGGGTATCATGTCGCAGTACATGACCGAACAAAGCCATCTTGCGTCTCTTAATTGTTGTTATGATGGTTTCTTGATGACCCGCAATAGAGTTTATTCTGTCCCAGACAATGCTCTGTTCTGAAAGAATTATTTACCGGGAGAATTCTACTGCATTTCAAATTTTTCTGGCACCATTAGTCATTATTTTTGTGAATATTAACCGCCCAGCAACAAATTACGACTTTCCTAATATTTTCATTTTATTCATGCATAATTAATGCAAGCTTTTTAAATAAAATTATATCCACTGATCTCATGATTATATTCTTCTATATTTATGTCACATTATTTGTTAAATATTTAAATTATGTTACTTAATACTTACTTAGAAAATCTTACATTACGACTCATCTTAGACTTAAAGGCATTTTTTTTCCTATTAGGGCTTTGGTATGTTATTGATGGAAGAAGCAGAAAGGATAGCACTGGAAGAGCATGGTTCTAGAAAGATTGCTGTCATATCAGGTATTGGAATATGTTTTGTATAAATGTTAGTCATAAACAATATTATAATTCTAACAGAAAGTCCATAGTAAAATGCATCGATGATTTAATTGACATACATAATCTTTAGGTACAGATCACTATATAACTTTTTGCTAGTGCCAGTATCTAGGCAACCTGCTCCCTATTTTGGACAATGTCATTCAACATTTTCAATGCAGGGGACACACCAAAAGTACTGGCTTCCCCTCCTATGTATAACTCAGGCCACTTAGGCAACAAACACTTCTGATTCAGTAGGTAGTAGTAGTCTGCCTTTCTGGCAGTTTGAATGCCTGTTGTAGTCTGGCCTCTTGAAGTTGGTAGGGTATATTGTATCCTCATTAGAGTTGGTAGGGCAATATTGTAGCCTCATTAAAGTTCTTAGGGCAATATTGTATTCTCATTAAAGTTCTTAGGGCAATATTATATTCTCATTAAAGTTCTTATGGCAATATTGTATTCTCATTAAAGTTCTTAGGGCAATATTGTATTCTCATTAAAGTTCTTATGGCAATATTGTATTCTCATTAAAGTTCTTATGGCAATATTGTATTCTTATTAAAGTTCTTAGGGCAATATTGTATTCTCATTACAGTTCTTATGGCAATATTGTATTCTCATTAAAGTTCTTAGGGCAATATTGTATTCTCATTACAGTTCTTATGGCAATATTGTATTCTCATTAAAGTTCTTATGGCAATATTGTATTCTCAAGTTCTTATGGCAATATTGTCTTCTCATTAAAGTTCTTATGGCAATATTGTCTTCTCATTAAAGTTCTTATGGCAATATTGTATTCTCATTAGAGTTCTTAGGACAATATTGTATTCTCATTTAAGTATTTTTCATAAATTAAATAACTCATTTCATTGCAATTTCAGGTGTGGGAACAAGAAACTATTATTGCAAAATTGGTTATGAACTAGAAGGACCTTATATGACAAAGATTCTTGTTTAATTTGCTTTGTGAAATAAAAGAGTACAAAAAATATTTTGATCCCCATGATGTTGTCTTATTTAGAAATTTAGTGTAATACTAATACAGAAATTCAGGCAATATAACAAAAAATAATTAAGGTATGAAATATAATTATTTTCCTTTTAATATGAGGTTAATTTTTCTCAATGCTTTCTAATTATTAACTTTTTAAAATTGGTTGACAGATCACACCCAGTTTTAGATATCAAATCAGTTAATGCTTCATAAATTCAATTGTGTTTATCAGATACACTAGTTCTGGGGGTGGAAACCTTTATTATTGTGCGTATATTTTCAGTTTAAAAATTTAAGTATTGCTGCTTGCCAATTTGGCCTACATGTGACAGCTTGTCTCCATTGCCCAAATTAGCACAGATTTGTCAACCCTGCTGTAGTATTGAACTTGAACTATCCCTTAACCCGTCGTTGGGGGCACCATCGTGAACTGCACACTATCTCACGCCATTTGTCCCGGTCCTGTGCTGCCTTTTGAGAGTCGCTGAATGACAGGCCGGTCCACTCTTTGATATTGTCTTCCCATCTCTCCCTTTGTCTGCCTCTTTTCCTTCCTCCCTGGACTGTGCCTTGCAATATAGTCTTTGCGAGACCTCCAGATCTTGTCACGTGTCCGTACCATCGCAGTTTCCTTTTCTTAATTGAGGTGAGAATGTCCTCGTAGGGGCCAAAGACAGTACTTATTGTGTTGCGGACCGCTTCGTTTGTGATTTGCGCTGTGTAGGAGATGTTCAATATCTTTGTGAAACATCTCATCTCTAGCACATTGATTCTTCTTTGGAGGTCTGCAGTGAGCGTCCAAGCCTCACAACCATACAAGAAGACCGACATCGCCAGAGAGCACATTAGTCGGATCTTTGATCTCAGGGAGAGTTTCTTGCTAGTAATAATTAGCAATGATACCAAATCTAACAGAAAGTACTCATAGTATAAACTTTATATTGGTGGTATTAATAATTAAACTCAATTAATTTAAATAACCCCTGTTTTGTACTCTTAAGTTGACATCAATCTCTGAGCAACATCACCTAGATTTAACTACATAAAAAATATTTTAAAAACTTCTGAACATTATGGGATCTCGTTTAAAACATGCCATAACAAAATTTCCCTGAAGACCCTTTCAGTATGTTTTTTTGTGAGTGATTGTGTAATATCTTGAATGGTTGTGTTACTTTTAAAGAACGATATATGTAGTAATCTTCAATAGTTTCATACTTTTTTAATAAAATATTGATTTAAAGGTAAATGAAATATCCCAGATTATCAGCAAATAAATACATGGGGCAGCATAATAACCAATGACAGCTTTTTGTAATTCACTATTGATATTTAATGCCATTCAGTTGAAAAGTTAGGCTCTCAATTATTAGGGGTGTACCGGATTCAATTTTTTAAAATCCGGCCAGATTTATGAAGTGAGATCCGGCCGGATGCCGGAACCGGATTTACAAAATAATAAACAAATAACGTACTACATCACTTGACTTAGGTGGAGTCACTTTGACTGTTAATTACTGCCGTTCATTACAATGATGACATATACTCATATTAAATCATGAAATGTAAAATAATTACATTAGAATAAGTAAAATTAAGTTTCATAAGGTGAAACATAATACATAAGCACATAATTCTAATTTAGTCATTTTAATTTTTTGTTTTCAGTTCCAGTTTTCACGTTTTCAGTTGCAAGCAAATTGGCAGCTCAGTTACAACAGTGACAGTTTATAGTTATTGTGCGAATTGTTCACTGAATGGTAGCAACTGCTGTACTCACACACTTAAGTATCGTGCGGTGTGAATTCATTAATACATGCTATGCATGCGCAATCAATGTTCCCTCTAAGGTTCGTTGGTCTGTGTGCAAAGTAAAATATCTTGTGTGCAAAGTTGCACAGAAACCCTTTTTTGTGCTATATTTTACAAAATTTACTGCCCGAAATTCTAAACTGCTGTGCAGCATTGGTCAGATATCTGCGCAGCTTCAAGGGAACATTGTGCAGCACGACATGCCATTTTGACTCATACGGGTCGTTGATAAATGACGTCATGCACCTAGAGGAAAGGAGGGTCACACATTTGTGATGCGTGACGAGGGGGATGGTTTGTTGTTTTAAGCAACTGTAACGTCACATCAAAGCATGCAACTTTAAATAAAAGTTCAACTTAAATCTATGATTGCTAACAATTTATTTGATGATGTTTTAAATAGCTTCTCGCGTATTACGATATTAGAGTGCAGCTTTACACTTAACTAAATACATACTTAAATGACAATAAAGTGATTTGCAAAATGCTCATTTTCAAATAAGAAATATGTCTTTTATTGGGGGTAGGGAGAGGCGAAACTTTATGACGCCATATCTGAGGGGGAGGCTAACTTTTTGTGACGAGGGGGTGTGGGGGGAAATCTGCCAAAATCATGTGATGTCATTTATAGATAACCCCATACAAAATCTAGCACGCAGATAGTATTGCAAACAAAGGTCATAGACCAAGCAAAATGTTTTGCTTCCAAACAGTGTGTATAGAGTTTCACTTACACCAGGGGTCTCCAAACTTTTCTGCCGGAGGGCCGCATTAACTGTCAAACAGCAGTTTGAGGGCCGACTACACACTTGAGGTCCAAATAAGAAAGAATCAAAACATAGATGTTGTTTTTAAGTATATATTTGATATTATTTAATTACATTGATACACTGCACATGAGCACCTGTATTAGTGGGAATGGTGAAATTGTTTCCTGGATGCCAAAATACTAGAAATATCTGGCTTTAGATTTGATGTCCCTACTAACATCAACAGTGACCTGAGATTATCATCAGACAAGTTAGTTCTCAAATTGTTCTTCACACGTATTTCATACTCGAAAATGTCTGTTCGCACATGTTGTTCCAAAGATCAAAATGTACCTTGGGCAAAAACTCAAAAGTCCATTGAACTTGTCCCTAAAGAGGTCATTTGCTTGCAAATCAATGACCTTCAGCTGCAGTTCATCTTAACAACTGGCCACATCTGCCTCAAATGGATTTTGAAATAGCCTCACTTCTTGTGTCTTTGTATCCAAGTCAGCAAACCACTCCTGAAACTGCAGCTGGAGGTCTGTGATGATCTTTGGAGGTCTGTGATGATCTTTGATGATCTCGCATGCAAATGATGTGGGGAACTCAGCTGTTGCTTCAGCCATGAAGACCTTGCACTGCTGAAAGTGTGTCGAGTTGTTGGCCTGTACGTGTTCCAAAAACAAGACAAGTTTAGCTCTGAAGGCCTTTAGGTGATTGTATAGATCAGAAACTAGATTTGTCTCTCCTTGTAGTTTTAGATTCAGAAATTTTAAATGACCAGTAATGTCTGCAGCAAAGGCCAATTTCCATAACCACTCTTCATCAGAAAGTAATGGCTGTGACTTTCCTTTACTTTCTAGGAAGTCATGTATTTCCTTTCTTAATTCAAATACTCTACTCAGAACTTTCTCACAACTTAGCCATCTTACTGCTGTGTAATATGGTAAATCTACAATTCTGTGTCTGTATCTTTCAACATGTCTCTGAACTGTCTATGGTTGAGCCCATGTGACCTTATTTAATTCACCATCTTCACCACAGGATTCGGTACACTGCTAATGTCCACATACTTAGCACACAAAGCTTGCTGGTGAATAATACAGTGCAGGAACATTGGTTGTGGAATGTGTTTCTCATTAAATATCTGCTTCACCTGTCCAACCAAGCCTTTCGTTATGCCACTCATGTTCTTTCCCCCATCAACAGTCAAGCAAGTCAAGTTAGTCCAGTCCAAGTTATAATCAGCAAATGTTTTTTCAATTCATTGAATATATCCTCTCCGGTAGCTGTGCCATACATGCTATGTAGAGAAGCCAGCTCTTGTGTTATGTTCATGTCTTCATCCACACCTCTAATGAACACAAGCAGTTGAGAGGTGGAACAGCTGTCCAGCGATTCATCCATTGCAATTGAACAATGGCGAAACTTGCTTGCATTTTTTGCTAATTGAGTCATAATGTTTTCACCCAAGTCTGCAACACGGTGAGCAATGGTATTTGCACCCATAACTACATTTTTAAATTCTTTGGACTTTTCTGGGCAAAGTTCCTCAGCTACCTCCAACAAACATTCCTTCACTACTTCCCCATCTGTAAATGGTTTGCCACTTTTAGCCAGGACATAGGCAACTTTATAACTGGCCTTAGTTAAGGATTCATTTTCATTTGAGGATTTACTGAACATGTTCTCTGAAATGTGAGTTCATTTTGTAATTTAGAAAATTTTTCAGTATGGACTTTACCCTCCAGCTGTGCATATTTCTCCCGATGTTTGCTTTCATGATGACGGCGCAGGTTGTATTCTTTCATCACAGCCACGGTTTCAATAGTTTCATTGCAAATCACACACAATACTCTCCATTTAGTGAGAGAAGCTTTAGTCGACTTCCGGAAATGGCAGTGTTTGCTTTTGCTAGTGTACGGCCCACGGGCCGTAGTTCGGAGACCCCTGACTTACACAAAAGCAGACGTATACCGAGGTACTACTATTTTCAAGTCCTACAACTTATGAAGTAATACACAATTAAAATTCAAAATGAGTGGGTTTTTAAAATTTAAATTCTTATTAACATCAGCGAGAAATAGTAAACTGGAAGTGCTACTGTGCTATAGCCAAATCCGGCAAAATTGGACCGGAGCCGGATTTGTAAAAATGGCCGGATTCTGGATTTACCGGAGCCAAAATCCGGTACACCGCTATCAATAATATTCAATTTTAAGAAATTACAAACAATATCAACATCATACATAAAACCTATCCTTAATATCTTAATAAACTTTGGCCCTAGATTAAAAAGTGTGCCATTGAAATTTTACAATTCTATTTTATTTATTAAGGTAAATGCATAAAATAAAAACAGGGTATTAGTAGGCCTGACAGGACGTAACACAACAGCGAACGTTTCGGCAAAGAGCCTTCTTCAACGGACAAATAGTACACAAATGAAACGAAATAATAGAAAAAAAACACTTAGCTGCGGTGAAATCCAAGTAGTCCAGTAGAGTCATCTCTACTGGACTACTTGGATTTCACCGCAGCTAAGTGTTTTTTTTTCTATTATTTCGTTTTATTCGTTTCATTTGTGTACTATTTGTCCGTTGAAGGCTCTTTGCCGAAACGTTCGCTGTTGTGTTACGTCCTGTCAGGCCTACTAATACCCTGTTTTTATTTTATGCATTTACCTTTTTAAAAGCCTGATTGCAGTCTCACCCCCATTACTTTATTTTATTTATTCCTGTATTTTCTTGTGTTGACAGTAACATAACTAATTCTGGGTCAATAGCCGCAGATATGTTTTGGTAATTTCAAGAAGCTCACTTGGTTTAACATGCATAGTAATAAAGTATGTAGGTGTAATTTGCTGTGATATTAAAAATAAGACTAAAGAATTCCAAATAATTGACCATAAATATTTATATTTACAAGTATAAATGGTGAAACCCAATGTCAGTTCATTACATTCCTATATAAACTAATATAATAAATCAAATACTAATAGTTAATAGCATCAATATTTTCAAATTAATGAAAATTATAAGTCAAAATTAGTAAGTATATAAAATTTAAAGTCAAATTTAAAGTGCCATAAAGTAAACAAAAGTGAACAATGAAAATGCATTTTAATAACCACATTTTTTAAAGACCAAATTATTTTCAAAGTCAATCCCATTACTTTGAATAATTATTAATTTTTTTTTACACTTAAAAACCAAGTTTTATAAATTTTATTTATATATATACCAAAGCAGAATCAAAACAAATATGAATAAAAAAAGATGTGATAAGTTATTTACACACACACACACAGATGAGGCAGATGTAACAAAATGAAAGATAATCCCTTGATAAAGAAAACCGTTTAGTTTGCCAAACAGATCAAATGAAAGAAATGGTCTTGGCCCAACAATGAGAAAGGTAAAAATGGTCAATCTTCATTCTTAAAACACAGCTTCACTGTTACACATTAGATGATAACATAAACATGGCTTCACTGTTACACATTAGATGATAACATAAACATGGCTTCACTGTTACACATTAGATGATAACATAAACATGGCTTCACTGTTACACATTAGATGATAACATAAACATGGCTTCACTGTTACACATTAGATGATAACATAAACATGGCTTCACTGTTACACATTAGATGATAACATAAACATGGCTTCACTGTTACACATTAGATGATAACATAAACATGGCTTCACTGTTACACATTAGATGATAACATAAACATGGCTTCACTGTTACACATTAGATGATAACATAAACATGGCTTCACTGTTACACATTAGATGATAACATAAACATGGCTTCACTGTTACACATTAGATGATAACATAAACATGGCTTAATAAATAACATTATGTAAGTTGAAGACATAGAACTTATGAGGTTATTTACTTTATAAAGATTAGAATTTTACTGCTATAAGTTTTAGGATTAACTAATTTTTTATTAGGGGTATTTTACAATGTTAATGGTGCCATCAGCTGGACTTATGGGTGACAGCACAAAATGTATATGGCTAACAATAGTATAAGTACAATCAACAATTTCATCTGATCAAATACAGGATACCCTCACCCATTCACGGTTGACCATTCGATACTCGCTGATTTTACTTTCAAAGTTTTCCCCCCCATAATTTTGTGAATTTCTGAGCCCATTTTTTAACAGGAAGACACATTCACCCTAAATGGTCAATAATGTTTAAATAACAATGTCATTTAATAAAAAAATTAGGGAAATAAAGATGATACAGTACAGCTGGTCAATAATTTTAAAATGTCAGTTGCAAGCTTTCCAACCATACACAGGAGTGAAAACTGCATCAATTATTTAAGATTGAAAAGAGGGGAAGGAACGTAACCACCATACCTCCCAATTTGTAGGTTCGACTTTTTCATAGCATTATTTTAATAATAAGAAATTTCAAGGACTGGTTTTTCTTAATTAATCACTGGAATGTGATCCCATTTTTAAAAAAAAATATCACAAATAATCATGCTCTTCTAGTGTACATATCAATATACTGCAAAGGTAATCAAAAGTAAAAATATCTTCAACTCTTTGTCAAAATGATACATTTTTCTTATTAACTTTTAAGGTCAAGTGTTTCAATTTTCACCTTTACATGAAGGAAAATATAAAATTACTAGGGGCAAGTACCCGGCTTCGCCCGGGTTTAACAACAACAGCAACAACAAAAACAACAACAGCAACAACGACAAAAACAACAAAGAAACAGCAACAGCAACAAAACAACAAAAACAAAACAACAACAAAAACAACAACAAAACAACAACTACAACAACAACAGCAACAACAACAAAGCAACAACAACAAAACAACAACTACAACAGCAACAACAACATGAAGGACATTGACGTCGCAGGGCAAGGGATGTGGACAACAACAACATCAGCAAAAACAACACAAAAGCAACAACAGCAACAACAACAAAAACAACACAAAATCAACAACAGCAACAACAACAGCAACAACAACAACAGCAACAACAACAAAAACAAAACAACAACAAAAACATCAACAACAAAACAATAACAAAACAACAACTACAACAACAACAACAAAGCAACAACAACAAAACAACAACAAAAGCAACAACAACAAAGCAACAACAACAAAAAAAATATTTTATGGCGATAATCGCCTTCTTGTTAATCTCGACACCAAAATGTTTATTAATTTGCGTCATTATTTTACGTCTTAATTTTCAATAATTTTTATTTTATATAGCTCATATAGGGAAAAACTACATTTTGGGCCCCCGGGCCCCAGTATCTTATATATATGGAACGAAACCTGTTTAATAACCTTTCCGGTATAATTTTGTGTACGTGTACCAAATTTCACGTTATTTGGTTGTCTGGATCTTGAGTTATTAGGGAACAGACAGACAACCAGACAGACAACAAATGCGTCTTATATATATATAGATATGGAGCTTTCATCATATAATTAAATCAAATTAAGTATAAAATCCTTATATTATTAAATGAACTTAAAATTATTTAAGAGTCATTCTTTAAGCAATATGAGATTTGAAAAAATCTGTAACTTAATTCAACTCTTACATAAACAAAATTTATCTCAATTTAAATGTATCTTTTAATTAATTTCATATTATTGAAAAAGGTATTGTTTAAGTTTAAGGTACAAATAGTTAACTGATGACACTGAGTGTTTTTTTTTGTTGTTTTTTACCTTTAAATTAACTATAGTCGGAAATGTATTTGATTGGTTATGTCAAATTAATATTTACACAAATTGGATAGAAAATGTTATTTGATATGTTACACAATTAAAAAAATCTTGATGTAAATACTACATGTAGTTAATATGAATGTCAATTTTCAGCATCAATCATAATCAATTTGTGTTGGTTAAGAGTTTATTGGGCCTCTTTTAACTCCCAACTCCTCATTTTTTTAATCATATTTATTAATTTATAAATAAAAAGTTAGAGACCTATTCTTGCTTTCAACAGTGCTTTTAACCGATAAATTCCATATTGTGTACAAGAATCGTCAGTGTGTAATAGTAACAAGTGATAAACAAACATGGATGATGATCCCAAATGACACATTCAGCTGAGCTCAATGAGAGTAAATAAAAGAAATTTGATGACATGGTAATGCACTCATGTATTGTAATTAAAGAATGAAAAAACTTCATTATTTCTCAAGTTTCAAAATTCTCTAGATAAAAACTAAAAAATAAGAACCCACATTTAAAAATAAATCAGCCTCTATCGGTCAAAAAAAAACCCCACAAACAAACAAGAAACACTTAGAGCTTAAATCTTGTCAAACTATGTGATTCATTTTGTAAATCATCTAATTCAAATTGCTCCCCATTTCTTACATAAAGTACAGAAAAAAATAATTACTGACACATTTTACCAAGCATCTCAACGATCACAGCTTCAATATAAAATGAATAACAACTGCATTATTAATGAATGTACGTTTTAAATACTAAAACACTCATGGTTATGATTAATGCAAATATAAAATAGAGAAAAAAGACAATGTGCAGCCATAATTTCTTTCAAGAGCCTGAAAAACTTGCAAAAAATAAACTTTCTCCTCTGGAAAGCCCACAGGATTGTGTAACATTAAATTAGCATTATAATATTTCTTAGGAAACTGACATGTTGCTAGTGTTGTCCAGATAAAGAATAAAGTACTATAAAGATTCTCTATGAGAAAAGCTCCCTGGCAATGATCTAACTACTTTAATAAATTCTAAGAATTCAAAGGAAAATTGAAATATGTTATCTACTTTCATTTTATTTAAATTAAAAACATATTTAGATGAAGTGCTCTAAGTAACACAAAAAATAATCATAAAATATTAGTACAAAATATCAATTTAGAACATAATTTTAATAACCAAATACAATTTGAGCTCACCTTACATGGTTACATTTATTCTTGTGCATGCATCTCAAAGGCTCGAATGCTAACACACTGAATTTAAAGAGAAGCCAGGTCAACACTGGAAAAAAGTTATCATTGATCTGTTTCCTACTCGGCTATAAATTGTCATAATTCAAACAAATTCTAAACTTATGTGCAAGTAACATATCAGCTTAAAGCTGATTTAACCAGCCAAAACATTTGATAAATAGTTACATTTTCTCAACCATATTTTCTACAGCTATATAATAATTGAGAAGACTCTTTAGCTTTGTTCCAACTGATAGTAGCCTTGGATTCACATTCTGTTACTAAAAAATTGGACTGTACAAACATTCATACAATGGCAATTTTTTACACTTAACCAGCTATTCATCAATTAAATTCCTTATGAGCATTAATCAATCTTGATGGCTCCATAGATTCGTCGAATGAACCAGTATGCAGCAAAGAATCCAATAGTGCCAGTGAAAACCCAGAACGTGAACACTATCAAAATTGTGTAGCCAAAGTACAGCAGTGTAGGAATAAACTCTGTGATTTCCAACTGAAATTTAAAATAATGTACGTTAAAATCAAACACACAATTTAGTCATAAGATAACCTTTTCATTCTTAAAATCTTGAATGTTATAGATCATATTCACTTAATGTGGATACCTCATTGATGTGACTTTTAGTAGCAGAGTATGATCACAACATGAGGTATTACAGAGTATGATCACAACATGAGGTATTACAGAGTATGATCACACATGGGGTATTACAGAGTATGATCACAACATGTACGATGATCACGGGTATTACAGAGTATGATCACAACATGAGTTTACAGAGTTGATCAACATGAGTATTAGGCAAACACCCATATCCATGCTAATGATCAGGTTTAATAACACCTCTTGTAAATTATATAACTTTATAACATCTTACACAAAACTCAGACTTTTTTTAATTTAAAAAGTCATAAAGTAGTATTAGAATTTTTTATGAAAGTGAGATAACAAAATTTTTTAAAATAATAAGTTAACAAAGACAATGTCTTAAGTGGGCATTTTGCGGTCAATTAAAAATATTCCTGCACACAAATAACTGCTGAAAGTTTTGTTTTTTTTAAATGAAAACAGCATTAATTAAAATAGGCATTTAAACAGACATTGACACTTTCAGCTTCGGATATGCTATAACCTTACCTTGGTAATGAAATAGAAAACAGAGTAAGCAAACACGTAAACAGCTGATCCACCAGACACTATAAAAGTTCGCCACCACCAGTGGTAATCCTGTCATTAAAGAAACGAAAGGTTAAAATATATAACTGAGGATCTAAGTACATGTATTACATATATAAATGTTTATTTACATATATAAATGTTTATTATCAGTTTTATGTGGAATAATTTTTAGTAAAATATATGGCTAATTAAAAATTAATATTTCTCAAAGTGATGAAAAACTTAATCTATACTTGATCTCTTTGTTTCTTATTTGAACTTACTTCACCACACAACTGGAAATAGACCATGACAACAGCTATCTGTGAAACTGACACAACTAAAATGATGAATACCAGAAACAGAAAGCCAAACAAATAGTAGTACTGGTTTTCCCATATTGCCTGAAATTCAAAATAAAAGCCATTAATATTTGTATTGCAAATGGTGTTTGATGGCCCAAAAATAAACATATTTTGTTCAAATATACTTAATAGTGATTTCACACCCTTATCTTCTCATTGAATTCTTATATACTACTAGTAACAAAGCCCGCCCAAGGACGGGAATAAGTGTAGGGTGACCTGTGAAGTTCATGGACGCTATGTTTTGGTAGTTGTTATGCTGAAGCGTTTGCAGGACATTGTCGTCGCAGGGCAAGGGATGTGGACAACAAAAACAACAGCAAAACAACAACAAAACAACAATAAAAACAACCACAAAACAACAACAATAACAACAACAATAACAGCAACAAAAAACAAATAACACTTAAAACTCTTGCCACTACCCACCAGGACCATCAAGGAAAAAGCATTTAACAGAATTGTCATTGGAATAAGCGGCAGGCATCACTTCAAGATGGGAACAACATAATGAATTATGACATAAAAACTGCACCAAAAATAACTCGTTTTGAACCTCCGCGTAATATGTAAATTTTTCTCCGCTAGTGATTGGCTGTAGGAGTCATATGTGTTTGTAGGACCAATCGCTATAGATGATGGGACAGAAAGGACAGAAACTTGCCTTTTATTATATAGGATTAGCATTTTTGTCTCATCCAAGAATTAATTATGCCTATAATATCCTTGTAAAATGGTATGTGTGTTCATTAATAATATTTCTAAAAAAACATGCATCTTTGAGTGTACTTCAGTAACAAATGAATACTTACTGTGAAGATAAAGAAGAGCTCAATGAACATAGCACCAAATGGTAAAATTCCAGCCATTAGTGTCCTAGAATCGAAAATATAAATAGGAAACAAATTACAACTCTGGTAATGACACAAAATGATAGGAGAGTACTACTCAATAAAAATTACTAGAGATAAATAAAAAAAACAACTACAATGTAATTTTAAAAAATCTAGCTAAGTTAATGCCTTACAAGAATGTGATTTTTGCTTCAAATCGTCTAGATACAATGAGTTGAGCTAATTAAAGTGTTGATTAATCATATATGTAAGAACATCAGATAAATTATGCACAAAATGAAATGAATCTGATGATGTCATCCCTACAAGACATTAGTAATGCCTTGATAATCATTGATTTAGACTCACTGAAAAAATAAAAATCAAAGAGTATAACCTAATATTTTGTCATTTCAAAGAAATAATCATGATATTTATCCAGGTTTTTTTCAAGAATGGCCAAACTGTTTAAAGTAACAAAACATTTTTTTTTGAAGTATAGCTCAATTGGAACACATTTTGTACTCACCCAAGGAATGGGTTCATGTACCAAGTTTGTTCAGGAACTTGTCTTGGGATCTGGTTAGTTCGCACCGGGTGCTCATATGCCTTACATAAATAATGACCAATTTAGTAAGTGATTTTCTATAAATATATTATGCTATTTAATCATACATGACAACCAGTGAGATCACATGTTGTACAAAATGTAAAATGAAACACAAGAAAAATGTACTTTATCATAACAAATTTATCCCCTTTTCATTATGCACATATTTATAGATGCTTACTTCATTCATAGATCATTAATAAAATGGGTAAATCTCATTAAAATACCATCTAGTTTATAATACAATTTTTTTCAAATCTTGTGTTTACACTGATTAATATCTGGACTCAAATGGTGACTTTTTTAGCAATAAATATATCATGGTTTTTATGGGGGCCGCAACAGGTTTTATGGGGATAGGCAACTGTCGACTTAAAAAATATTCACTATAATGCAAATTTGCTCTAATTTGCAAAAACTTTATTGAAAATGAATTATTTACATTTCATGGGGTCGCGGGTCACATGGCTTTTATAAAAAGGGGTCACCACCCAAAAAAGGTTGGGAACCACTGGTCTAGATTATTTAAACATTTACTTATTTGGTCTTATTTTGAACCAAATACCAGAGAAGTCTCAAAAGGATAGGTAAATTCTGTGGGCCATGTTGATAGAATGAACAGATTTTAAATTAAGAAAGACATACACTTAATAAAGTCTCGGTTATAAAATCATTTTCCAAACTGTAAGTCAATTATCTTCTTTTTTTTTAAAATGGTATGGTTTAATTTAATATGTTTATGTTTTGTAAAATCAGTTAGATGTGTTAGAATTTATTATTCTTTTACTACAGCTGGAATCTACCTAACTTTAACAAATTCTACCAAATCTAATTGAATTAAACTCTATCTAACTTATACAATATATTTGTGAGATCATACATGCTTCTAGTTTTACAAAAAAGAAACATATTAAAGGATTTAACACACACAAAAATTTGCTTGGAAAAATTATACACAACCAACGCTTTTAATAAACTTTTCTATTTTCTAACTTCAGTCTAAGAAAATGTTTAAAACGCCTTCCTGGAGGACATAAAACTAAGCATAAGTATTGAATCATTGAAAGTACAGTTTGGCATGTTTGTATTTATAAGAAAAACATTTGGAGATAATATTGTTTTGTTTAAATAATATTTTAAATAGTATATTCATTGTTAACATGCAGTAAAAAAAACAACACATTACTGAGGACTTACCTGTTTTCTAAACCCAAAGTAGAAGCCCATGAAGACAAGAGGTAAAGAAATTCCAAACCACATGCACAACAAGGCTAGCATGGTAGTAAAAGGAACCTGGAAATGAATAAGAGAATTGTTAAAATTATACATGACGGAGACTTTTATTTGTTGTTTAGTTTTTATATAATGCATGTGAGTATACGGATTAGACATCCTGATATACAAATCAAAAGAATAATTATTTGTAGAAAGAATAAATTGTTGCTTAAATGTTCATATAAACCTCTATTTAAATGTGAAGATATTTGGGGAGAATTTATGCAGATGTGTGTATACTGTCTAGATTTATTTATGCAATCATTTAACCCAAAAAATAATGATCCAATAATTATCCAGAAATTCTGAAAGTATTTAAATAGCCTAGATATAACTATTGCTGTTAAAATTCACGCATTTTTTAATTTATTTTTCATCATGGAGTTTCTTTGAATTGTTTAATAAAATCAGAATACTAGGCATCACACTAGAAGTATTTTAGCAACAGGATTTTGGTTAGCCATTTGCATTTAAAAAACGCTATAAATGTCAGGTGTTTAGGGGAATGGGCTTGTACTATTGGGCTGAAAGATCGCTATTTAGTCTTTTTGACCTTTCAACTCTGTTCTGATTGATTGCCCCAGCCATCTCAAAAGGGTTTTAAAAAAACAGACAGCTGGAAACATTAAAGTGTTTCAATTGGTTTTTTTTTAATATCTATTATTAGACAGGCATTACACTCAATCTTTCTTTATTGTCAAGCCTAAATATTTATTGCTCCACTATTTATTCACTTGAATGTATTACTTTCTCCTAATAACATAAACTACAACAAAATGATGACCCCCTTTCCAGTCCATGACGGACTATGGGGCAAGTGATGTAGCGTTCACAAGTTTTTAGCCACCACTAACGAGCAGGGGAATGTGTGGCCAGCACAATGCCCCAGGGGCCTTGCCAGTACCCGGGCTCGAACCCACGATTCGGGATCTGCCTCGGATCGATAGTCCAGTGCGCTACCACTTAGACCATCGCGCCCCTAAACTACAACAATTGCCAGATTTTACATTGTGATTATCAATACTATGAGTAATTCCAACAGAACCATAATTGTCATGATTTTAAAAAAAAATAATTCAAATTATTTCAGATTTTGTTTTACATAGTCAGATTTTCAGGTCTAACAAATTAATTTAACAAAACAAATAGCCTCACATATTTTAGCTGGACCAATTTTTTAAAAGAAACTTCAATTTTTAAAAATGAGAAGTAAATTTAATTTCCATTTTATCAGCAAATATGTCTTATAACATTAATTTAGTAAAGGGAGATACTGGTAACAAGTGATGATCTGCTAATAAGACACTTCATGGTCAAAACTGTTAAAAAGGATTTTTTAAACTCACAGCTCCAGAAGAATGTTTTCCCCAGATAAAGAAGTTAAGTAACAATCCAATGCCAAACATAATAGCGGGGTAAACAGTTGCTGTCTGTAAACAAAAAAAAATTAATTATATTTTATTGAATTAAATATGACAGAAAAGATTTTAGACAATATCAGTGAACAGATATTTAAAATAATGTACATTTAAATGATGTTGATAACTTTTTAAAATTTATTCTTAGAAATTAAAAAAAACTATTTACGCTTTGTAGATATTTATTTATACCAACCTGGAAAGCTGCTTTTTTCCACTGCAAACCTTTCATAGTTTTATAGAGTCGAGCCGAAAAATACCCAGCAAAAAGACTGAAATTAAAAGAAGAACCCTACATCGTTAGAGTACTTTAAAAAATGCTGTTTTATCTGCATGAAATGTTTCAAACTATAAAAAAAAATTGCAGGGAAGATGCAGATCAAGCAATAACATTATTTAAAATTGGTATAATTTTTTCATGGTTACTTACCCCATAAACATGTATAGGAATATTCCTACAGTCATCAAAGAACCTCTAGCTGATGGCGACAACATGCCCAACATAGCAAAGACTACACAAGGAAAATATTAAAAAAAGCACAACACTATTGAAGTAGGACGGTTAGTATGATATAATTTTGGAAATTTATTTAAGCTTCAAAAGATTTTCTTGTACTTAATAGTAAAAATTTAAAATGATATAACACTTTTCATAAAACTTGATTCAAATACCATTATTCAACATAAATAACTCATTTCAAATATTTGAAAATTCTATTTTCATTAAATCTCACCAGCCATTTTCAATTGGAATGATTTTCTTAATTTTACATTTTATGGGATAAAAAACTACTTACAAATAGTAATAAGTGCCATGAAAAAAATCTGTATGCCTGCCCCAATTAGAGAAGTAAGAAGTTTAGAGAACCGAGGTGGCCTGAACACATCACCGTGGACAAGTTTCCAGCCTGTTTCTTCTACAGTCTCATCCTTATGAAGTATAAAATTTGTTAATTAATTTAGTTAATATATCAATGTTTCTTAAAAGGGAATTTCATACAATTGAAATTATGCTATTTTTTCTGAAAGATGCTCCTATCATTGTTATTAAATCTCTATATTTGATGGATTAAACCTGTTTCTATCACTTATTTAATTAGCCTTTTATTTTTAATTGCTTTACATAAATTAGTAGATTGATTTTTCTTTGGTAAACATCTGGATTTCCTCTATTATTACTTTTGAAGGCAGATTAGCTATTACATTTTAAAAACATTTTCTAACTATAAATTATGTCAATTTTTAATTGTTCATAATTATTATTTATACTAGGTTGTGCTGCGGCGCCCACTTTTTTTAGGGCGCCTACGGCGCCCACCTTTTTCAAAAGCACAACTAGCTTGTCCTTGTATGATAAATACGTAATATTAAACTTCCTGAAATGTACACAAAGTATTTTATAATAGGGGCTGTAGGGCGCCTACTTTTTTTTGGGTCAAAAGCGTAAGTAAGTTATCCTTGTTTTAGTAGCGTCACGGACAGGACAGACGGGACGTGCAGTAAAAAAATCGTGTGGTGATTAGCACTGTAAAAAAATGTTATATCAATACTTTGTGTACATTTCAGGAATATTTCGTATTTATCATACACTAATTTTAGAAAGCAGCGCACCAAATTACTGCACCAAAACAAAAAACTATTTGAGTCAGTCAGCACTGTTTGAGTTTAAAAAATGTTATATAAATACTTTGTGTACATTTCAGGAATATTTCGTATTTATCATACACTAATTTTAGAAAGCAGCGCACCAAATTACTGCACCAAAAAAACAAACTCTTTGAGTCAGTTAGCACTGTTTGAGTCTATGTTTTAAAAAAAAGCAGAGTGATGTCCCTTAGCATTAGGCATCAGTGATAATTGAGCGTAAATATATATATAATATTTTACCTAATATCTTTTCAGGGTATCTTTACACTGTTGCACGAAGCATATATATATTTAATGGTGCTATAACTCTATTAACAAATTATTTATTAGATTTTCGAAATTGATGTTTGCTTGAATCACACGTGAGCAACATGTTTTTAGATAGAATTGGGTGTTGCTTCGATTGTTTAGATAGTCTAGAATTTTCTAATATGACATCTAGCTCCGGGACATCAAATAATTAATATAATAAAATATATAATTATCATTATTCTTATAATCCCAACCAAACTTAACTTTCTAATTTTTTTTTAAAAATTTATGAAGATTTAAAGATAAGATGGCAGCAGGTAGCACAGAAAAGAAATATAGAATGAAGAAAATAATTATAGAAACTGAAAGAAAGTCTAGTCAAAAACAGGTTGACTTATTACTGCAAAAGTTAATTTGTATTTTAAAAATTCTAAAAATAATTCTTCTTCAGTGGAATTTTTTATGGTAACTTATTTCATTGCAATTAGTTTCCTGCTATTGCAAAGATTTAAAATTCACTTACCAAGTCATCATCTTTATTGTACTGAGCAATATCTCTACGTAGTGTTCTCACCATAATCATGGTAAGGATACCTTAAAAAAATTTACACCAAAGATTGTTGATGAAGTTAAGCTATCTGTAATTAAATATGGTTTATCACAAAAATGCACAAAGCAATTAAATTATTAGTCGAAAAACAGATGGATTTAGTTAAAACTTTAAAAAACTTAATGCATCTTTAGATTAACTAATACATAACTTTCTTGTTTAAGACTCATTATTATATTTTTTTACTAATTATCCTTCTGTATTTGGTTAATTATAGTTTCTATTAGTAAGCTTGAATACCTTTCGATTGTGCTATAAATAGAACCCATAGCTAGACAAATTTGTAACAAAGCCAGAAACTAATAAAGTATCTGATATGACAAAACTGGACTTCTCTAGTTCCAAAATTTGAAAACATGTTTCATTTTATTACCTGAGAGAAAAAAGACGACAACAACAGAGTTGATGATAGAGAACCAGTGAATTTGTACATCACTCATAGCAAGGTATATATCCCATCTTGAGGCCCATCCAACATCACTCTCTTTCCACTCAACAGAGTATGTGAACCACACTTCTGTAGGGGCTGTTTAAAAATTAAGAATATTTGTCTTATTGAAAACATAGTTTGTCTTTTTACATCTTGCTTTAAATATAAAAATTAAAAAAGGCTTCAAATATTAAAATTGTTTTTAAGAGGAATACATTTTTTTTTAAACAATTTTTAAAAATATATATATATATTGTTATTCATACCATCATCATTTATCTTTTGAGGATTTTTGGAAGCAGAAAATTCACAATCTCCACTCTTAGTATCCACTGTGATTTCTCCTTTGGCAAAGCTTAAAAAGTTTTTATACCACTTATTATTTTTTTACATGTCAAGATCAAACAGTAAACTAAGCATTAATTAATAAAAGTATGCAGGTTGATAATAATGAAAAAAAACAACCCAACATAAGCTAGACTCAAATTATAACATTTTAATACTAAGAAATAATACCCCAAAAAAAATTCTTTTACAATTTTCAAACGTCTTTCTCCGCCAATTCTGATTGCTCTTAATTAATACAAATTAATGTTACATTTGATATTTTAAATTAATTTATTACTAAAAGCTATTTGCAAATATATAAATATACTTAAGAAATAGTCTTACCTTTGGGGTTTAACTTCAAATCCTACAACACGAAGAGCATTCCTGTAAGTAAATTTTAAATTGTTTTGACATGAAGAGTAGGTTTTTTAAAGCTAATTCTTCTGAAATTAATAGTATAAAGTAATTACTTAAAGAAAGACTTACTCTTCACGTTTGTGATATCTGAGAGTGAGATGCAGGTGATTGTGTAGATAAGCCTGTGAAAACATAATAAAAATAAATTTTAGTTACAGTTATAATTAAAAGTACTGAAGTTTTATTGATATTTACATATAAAAATAATTTGAGAACTTATATAGCGCAGTCCCCCAGCAAGCATGCAGGATCACAGCACTTCACATAAAAATGTAACACATATATTTATAAATACATTCAATTAAAACATTCATATCCTAATTACAAAAAACAAATAATGATATGATGTTGCACATATGCTATGTTTATTAATCAGAGAAATGTATGAACAACTGAACATTACGTTATTTTTAACCATAACATTGCCATGTATAACCAATATTTTATAAGACATATAGTATATAGAAGCTAATGAAACAATTTCCCAGATTTAATATAACCACAGAGTTAATTTGTTACTAATTTATTTGCCTTAAAAAGGAAGCAAGTACCATAAGCTATTGTTTTACATTACCAAAAATTAAAGTTTCTAAATAATATTCAATTTAATACATAAAGATTTTGATTCCAACCCAAACCGCCCCCCCCCAAAAAAAAATATATAATTAAATAAATTATAATTGTTTTTTCCACATTAAATAAATTAATGATTCATAAATTGTAAAAACGCTTCACACAGTGATCTTTATGTGTAATGTCTGAACACTTAATAATATTTTTTTTCCTTTAAACTGTTAGTAATTTTTGTTAAGTAATATTGATAGAAGATTAATGATTTTAAGAAAGATAAGTGAAAAATTTTGAAGGTTGAAGTTAAATTATTATAAAGTTAAAAACAGATTGTATGAAGTTTAAAGTAAGTGGGATCAGACTAAAGTAAGATTGAAGAAAGCAATATATAAAGCAAGGCAATTCATTATAATTTAATTATCTTGGACCCCCCTTATGTTCGTTGGTCCGTGTGCAATGTAACAAAACAAAAAATAATACGTTTGTAATGGTGCACAGCATCCATTTTTTAAAATTTATTTTACTCACACAAACACAGATACATTATCCTTATAAAATGTCTAAATTTCTTCACAGCGTCTGTCAGATATCTCCACAGCTGTGCTGGTTAAAAGGAACATTGCTTAGGAGTTGTGCACAGGAGGGTGTGATCTGATAGCATAATTAAGTGTGTCCTAGGGGTGTGTCAATTAAATCTAAAGTTCAGTTAATAATTGCAAAGGATATGATATGAGTTCAACTGCGCCACACCGAATGCAATTATTGACATATAATTTTTATAAAAAGTAAATTTCTTTATAAATGTATATCTAACTGTAATGGTCTGTTCAACAGACAACCAAAATAGAATTCCAAAAGTTAGAAATGAGATTCATTTAAAAAATTTAAAACTAATATTATCCCCTTGGATAAACTCAGACAAGATAAATTATAAACACAAACCATCCTGAAGAATACATACAATTTAAAACAAAATTAACAAAATCTTTCTTTCCTTTTTATTGGAACAACATAGAGTCCCAACACAAGTGGTCTTAATGAATGTAAGATTTTGTTGCAAAACTCAACAAAAAAAAATGAGTTAGTTGGAACCCCTCAAAGATACATTTATTTATAACTGTACAGATAAATATAAAGACACTTTAAAGATCAATAGAAGCTAGAATGACCTCAATACAACATTAATTTGTGGTATTTTTGTGCCCAGGGAATCCTTTTCTAATATTTTAATTCGTTTTTTTAAAATGTTCAACATCTAACAAACAAAAATTTAAAAATTTTATAGAAAATTAAATTAATAGGATTTTAAAAAACATGAACTCACTTCTTTGCCTGACACAACACCCAGTTTATAACCATGTTCATAAAAATCTTGACCATCTGGCATCTTTAGAGGTGTTGCACAGGGCAAATTATCAACAATCCTATGAGATAAAGACAAATAAATTATTCATTAAAAACAAAAGATACAGAAAGCATGATAGCTATATTTAATTAATTCTTTGAAATCTTACGATTTGCATTAGATATGTATTTCACTAGAGAATTCAACATAGCAGAGATAATATTAAGTTACGTGCCAGTCTTAATTCATTAATTTTCAAATTATTTATTACTTACAAATGCACATAATAATCATGCAAGATTTTATCAACCATGTCTTTACTCTGATCTTTGTTTAATTGCACAGGGATAAAAACTTTAGTTTGGTCTTGACACAGGGCTCGACATTTGACATCAGTAGCCATTTTAACCTAAAATTTTAAAGGAAAAAAAATTCAATGTAAAAAAGTTATCAAAAATCTCTTTCAAAATTTAGTTACAATTACAGAGAACAATCAATAATAAAATGTATAATTACCTCATAAGGTGTATTGACAATACGGTCTCCTCTCAAAACTTCACCTAATTATAAAGAATAGTTATATTTTAAAAACCAGGTTATCGAAATTGAAAATACACTGTATGAAAAGAGACTTTGAAAGTTGTCTAGGAAAGTATAATTAATGCAATGGAGAAACCAATAAACTGTTTAGAAAATCAATGTTGTTATCGTAAAGTAATTGGATTATCTTTTCAAACTGAATTTACATTTTTTAATGTTCTGATAAAATACTTCAAGTTTATAGATGTGGATAATGTAATATTTTTACAAGTGTATATACTCACCTAAATTTTCCGCTTTGTAAACAACACCAGAAAGAGGCTGGCAGAATGGTAATGCATAATACTCATAAGGCAGCTGAGTTTTTATGCTCGTCAACTTGACAGCCTGAGATAACATTTCAAAAATAATTATGTTGAGAATATGATTCAAAAGCTTAGATTTATAAATTTAATTATTTTACTGTCACACCTTTAATTAATATATATATATATATATATATATATATATATTTATATATATATATATATATATATATATAATTTACCATTAGTATTCCTTATTCAGCTCTGTATGGAAAAGTCTCCTACTTGACTTATAAATTACATATATAAAAAAGATTATTGCGTCTTAAACTTATCCATGATCTATGTCTAGTCTTGCATTTTTATTAGAATTTAAAATGATCATGGTTTGTTGAATTTTCTTGTCTTTGTTCACGCAACCCATGCCATGCACATATTCCAGACAGAAAGGAGGAGGATTTGTATGTTTGTTCTTGCACACGAAACAAGAAAAGTGTTTATAATTTATATTCCTTTGTCTGAGTCTTGTATAAGATTATTGCATTTCAAAGTTAGAATTTATTGCCTTATGATATGTGTTATTACCAATTTACTCTTTGTTCTATCCTCTAGTGTTTCTAGATTTAGTAATTTAACTACTGGTGTTACTCATGACAGTATGAATATTCTCCAGAAATGAATCTAGGTCCCCTATATAAAAAAAAAGTTATAGTTTATCTATGGTTTTCTTTTTTTTTGATAGATGGGTCCCATATGGAAATTTCATATTTTAGTACAGGTCTCACCAAAGTAAGGCAACAATTTACTTTCATTATATTATTGCATTGGTAAAAGTTTATCTTTAAAAAACCTAAGGTTTTGTTGGATTTTTTAATTACTTCCTTGACATGAGAATTCCATGATAATTTCTCATTTATTATTACTCCTCAGTATTTTGCATATTTAGTTTGAATTGGTTGTTTTGCATGAATTAAATAGTTTGTATTTGATTCTTTTTATTTATTGAACAGTTGACACTTTTCTGGAAGGGAAGACAAAATCCAATGAGTTTTCCAATTAATTAATTCATCTAGGTTTTTTGTAAGATTTTGTTATCTTTTTCTGATTTAATTGTGGTATAGATTATACTATCATCAGGAATTATATAAATTTTTTTCCTGATGAGATGCTGTTGAGTAAATCATTTATGTAAATTAGGAAGAGCAATGGGGCCTAAGACGGTAACACGTGAGTTTACTTTCATTGATGCTTAGTTTTTTTTAATATATATTCCAAGTAAGTGTTAGGTGGTCTGTATATGATGTCTTCAGGTAGTGGTTCTATAATTTTGTTTTTGATACTTTGGAAATAAATAATGTGTGTTTTATAAATACAAGGTGCTTATTAGTAAGTATTATTATGATTTTAGTAATCCTTTTTAGGGTTTTGTGTGATTGGTGTCATTCTTTTAATTGCCTTCATTGTTGTGGTTCTGGCTAACGGTTTATTTAGGTCAAAATTATTGATGTCAAGATTTGTTAAGACACTGTAAGAGTTGGTTACAGGCTACAGATCATACGAATTTAACACAACTAAACTTTTTTTCCCCCACACCATTTTCCAAGTCAGTCCCATATATAATATGGCTTGACAAGGGAGCAGAACTGCAATATTTACAAATTGAGGCAAAGAGATAAATGAATCCAAGATTTAACCTGGATTACAGTTATTTCATGTTCTTTATTTTTTACTTACCTTTACTTCAACTGGAGCACCTGGTTGGAACTCAATAGGTGCCACACCAGGGAGATAAAAGGCTTCGACAGAAATGCTATTTAAAAGCAGTGTTAGTGCTACAAAATGCATCTGGGGAAAATATATTCATAGAGTTAACAATATCCCTTTTTATTCCATGTTCATATACAATCTACAAACTGCTTGGTAATAAAGTCATAGACCAGAGCTCAGATTGAAGTACATTTTAATAATTAATATTACAACAATACGGTTTCTTAGATCCAACGAGAATCAAAGTCTGTGTAGAATCTCATTTAATGATCACATGATCACAGGGCAATCTTGCAGTCATGCACTCATAGGGTTGAACTTGACACTAACAAATAATTTTTCTGATAGTCTGACTGCCCTATATAACGTTGTTATGCTTTAAAAATATCACTTGGATTGAAATAATTATCAAGGTATGCTAGATATCATTGTTGCTAGTAAAGTTATTTGAAGTCATCATTAACAATGTTATACATTTAGGGGAAGTGTGTATGTGAAAGGAAGTATCGCTATGTGGTGCTTATTGGTTGTGTCAAGTTAGTGAGAAAGTGGGCTGACAAGTCTATTTTTAAATCCTTTATATTAACACACCCTTTCCTGTCGCGCAATAAGGTGCGTATTTTATTGACAACACTTTTTATAAACATATTCCTGATTAGTGCGCATTATATTAAACATGTTTTACGACACATAACTACAATTTTATATTTTTGATGGTCTTGCGCTGCATATTATAATGAACATTCTTTTAGTTATGTCTCGTTCATAAAGGATTTATAGTAAAAAACTGTTGTTTTTTTACAGGTTTTTTTTAATTTTCTGATAGACCAATGGCTCCCAGATACAAATATTTATTTTTATTTTTGGCACCATGGTCAAATTTACATTTTTAGCAGGCATCTATAACAAAACTCTTAAAGATAAAATTATTGAATAGAGTGATTATATTTTTTTTTAAAACAAATGAGTTTCTCCATCTCAGAGCCATTGCAGCTTATTAGGTTCTAGATGCCAATTCTGGAAATCCCTGACTTGCAAAACTGTGATGAACATCAGGGAGTGAACATAGTTTTAAATGTCTCAAACATTACATTTTTATGTGGTTCAGTTTATTTAAAATTATTTAGTGCTATTGCAGTTTGTAGTTAAATATAGTGTTGATCAGCTGACATACACTGCTTTCGAGGCACTGCTAGGCTAAATGCATATAGAAGTACTGTTATGGGTATTGATTAGTATTGAATTTGTTTATTTGTGAGAAAATCGTGACAACTTTTGAACTTTTAATTTGAACAGTAAAACTGGTCGTACTATTCAACAACATCATTTGAGATGGCAAAGGACAAACTTTTTAATATTAGCAGAAAGAAACTTTATATACATAGTTTTAAAAATATTTGACTAAGATTTAAATCCTGTTTATAATTTAAATCCAGTTTCATGAATTGGAACTTTTCCTGTTAAAATTATGTATAATTTTTTTATCACAAAATTTCTAGTTTAAGAGAACCGGTTAACCATAGGAAAAAAAAGACCAGTTAACTTGTCTGTTAGAGTTAGCAAGGTTGTGTTCCTTAAGTTCTCTGAACCCACAAGAGAATGTAAAATGTGTATCTGCTATCGTCCCCCACCACCTCCCATTCATCAGTTGGTGACATCTAAGGCGCTTTCATGTCAGTGCCGCTTGCAGTAGCTCTCACGCACAATGCCTGGCTACTTAACGATTACACCAACAACAAAAAGTGAGCCAAACAAACTAAGGAGAAACAGTAACAATATGTGAATCTTTTTTAAAAACATTAAAATCCCATATTATTTTTCATGTGCCAACTCCCCAGGATTATATTTAATTTCAAATTTAATTATCGTTTTAAGATATGACACACACAAAAACAAAAAAACTGCAAGTAAAACGCTAATAAGGACGGTCTGAAGTTAAGATTAAGCGATCCAGATAAAACAGGACTGGTCCTGTTCTTAAGACTGGTTGATAAGTCAACAACATAAGTCTGAAAAATTTTATTTATCTGAAGAAGACAAAGTTGTAACAGATTTTAATCTGCAAGAATTTTTGTATAAGCATTACGGTCATTATTTATCTTTTTAAAAACTCTCTCCAGTTTTTGTAGCTAACAAATATTTTTTTGTTTTTGAGATAGGCATTTTTGACAAGTTTTAGCTCTTGAAGATTAGTTAAATACATGACATGACTGCAGTAAATTGTAAACTGTAAACAAAGCAATGACTTGCAGAAGAAAAAAAAATTTCAACAGCCATCAGAAAAGTTAGTAAAAATATCACAATCACAAATCTGAACATTTATTTATCTCAGACACTACTTGAAGTACTTGAACTCTATCTAAGATCTACCAAGCAGAAAATGGGCAAAATTAAATAGTAATAGTCAAATTTATTCACATCCATATTGGTCCATATGTTTTCACTGCCTTGCAGTTACAAAAATTCTTGTTAATTAATGGATAATCTATATATATATTTCTCCTAAACGACCATGACAAATGACCCTCACTGGTGTCGAAAAATCACAGTTGGCAAGCGTGGTGGGATGAAAATAAAAAATAAAACAAACCCGTAAAAACAAAGTTTTTGACTATAAATCCTTTATATATGAGACATAAATAAAAGTATTGATTATGTTCAAACGCGACAAATATTTACAGACTGAATCTGTCTTAACTCCCCTTTGCTTTTAACCCGAAGGTCTGGTCACCGATTGCGGGACCGAGCTCAGCGTGACACGTAAAAAGTAAACAAATGCACCCCGGTACATCACGTCAACGCTCAGTTGTCACGGGAAAAAAAACAATAACAAACTGTGAAATTGAATTACATACCTCATATAGAGATAAACTAAAAATACATTAATTTAATTACGGTACGTTCGATCGATCTGAAATTTTGATAAGATGCATGTTAGGTGACACGAATCCATGTGCCAAATTTCAGCTTGATGGCTTCAGGGGAAGTGGGTCATTTTTTACTTTTGTTTTTCCGCCCGCCCAAGACAGAGATCACGACAGAGAGACAGAGACGGCGGTGAAGTTAATATAAGGGATTTGAAAAAGTGGGGTGGCAACAAAACTTTTTGCGTTCACTTGCCGTTCAGTTGTGTTTTTCCTTCACAGAATAACATATGATTCGTAGTGTAGTGGTTATCACGTCCTCCTTGCACGTAGAAAGTCATTAGATCAAACCCCAGCGGGAACAACTTTTTTTTTAAATGTTTGTTTCTACCCGTTCTTTTCCCCCTTTTTCCAGCATGACTAAGGCTGTTAAACAATAATCGGATTTGAAAGCGACAATCTGTTTTAAATTTCACAAACCGATAATCGAATTTGATTCGGCCAGATTTATAAAGTGAAATCCAGCCGGAGCCGAAGCCGGACTTGTAAAAATTGCAGGATTCCAGATTTGCCGGAGCTATAATTAATTTATATTTAATCGCAACCGTGCAAGCCAGATTTATGGTGAAAATTTCTGCCGGAGCCGGATTTGTAAATATGGCCGGATTCCGGATTTGTCGGAGCCGCAGGCAAAATCCGGTACACCCCTAATTTCTATGAAGTCAGCTATAAAACGATAATCGGTTTAAAATTGGAGTTACATAATGGACAATCGGTTTGTCACAAAAAAAACAACAACACGCAATTAACAACCCTAAACATGACTAACCCTCGCGCTAGGGTCGCTAATCACAGTTTATGTTTAAGGGATGGTAGTAATAAAGGGGGGGGGCGTGTATCAACAACCTCAGTGCACATGTCTTCACGTTTGCTCGCTATTTTTTCATTACTTCGTGCTGCTGTTTGTGTTCGTACTCTCACCCCCCCCCCACCGTTCTTTGCACTGTCTATGATGAGCAAGTCTGCTGCTTATGCTACGCCGCGGGTCGTATCTAGCAGAATAATAATACATTTAATTGGCTAATATTTTAAAAAATAATGTCATTGTTTGAGCTTATGTTAATTTGTGAAAAGGAAACGATGTAAAAAGAGCCGAGATTTAATAGATGAGGTTTAGTTTTTGTTAGTATTAAATTAAATGTTCCATCGTCAGCCGTTGTGTGTGTAATTATGTGAATGTCATATGTGTTCACTGTTTGTGTGTGTGGGTTTCTCAAAAAGTGGGGGGCGCCCCCAGGGGGCTCGCTTGACCGCTATGCAGAGGTGTACTTATAACAATTATATAGACAAATGATACTATTTACAGTCACCCGGGGGCGCTAAAAGTTTTCTTTCTTCCTAAGGGAGGGGCATGACAGAAAATAATTGAGAAACACTGGTTTAGCCAGTTTAGGTGGGGTTTTTTGTTGTGATTTATTTAATATTTTGGGGTCTAATATGAATACAATAGTGTAATTTTACTCCTTTCCTTTAACTTTAATTTATTATTAATGCTTAAATGATGATGCTTAGGCTATATTAATAATATTATATTATATATTGAAATATGTGAATTTGACAATCTAAACTAAAACTAAAACTAAAAGTAACTAGTTAGTAGTTAGGATACAAAATTAGTCTACTATACTATACTATACATTTGTATGGGGAATATGGGACCTAAAACCAAAATATTGTTATTTTTATTGTGCTTACTCTGTAGCAAAGCACTGGTATTGCGCTCGTACTAATGATACTTATTTTATTAAAATAAAATAATTGATTGAACATGAACAACTTCTTCCTTAATATTTTAATAATCTGAATAATCTTACTTATAATTTGTCCCAGACCACAAACGAAACTGAGCAATGATATATTGATTATTGAATTTTGGTATAATTAAGTAGCTACTTCTAAATAATCCGTATTAGAGTAATGAGTCAATAATTTCTTTCTATAAAAGAAAACAAAAAGGTTGCTTTCCAGTTTCTAGTTTGTACTAACCAAGGACGCCATCTTGTTACAAACGTGGAATACGTGACGTCATATTTGGTATCCACTGAGTTCATCTCCGCTAGGGTGGGCTTTATTCATGTTACTTTACGATAATTAATTTTTTGTAAATTAAATATACCTGCTACTATTTTCTTGACACTTATTTTATTTCCATATCATTAGCAAAAACACGATAACTTTGAAAAACCAGAAATAATACATTTTGAGATTATGCATTCTAGCCAGAGGCGTAGGAATTACTGCAGCAAACTAAGCAAGTTCACGAGGCTGAGGATTGATGAATTACCTTAAATTTAGAACTTCAAGTATAATCCAAGTCTTAAGAGTGATAATAAATGAATAAATTATTATAAAGCTCACGTGTTAAAGAAGAAATTTATTTGAAAAAGTGTTAAGTCTTTTGTTTTTTTTTAAATTGACTTTTACAAATGTAATAAAACTAAAATGTTAACTCTATGGCGGATTAAGAGGGGGGCTGAACGGGCTAAAGCCAGGGGCCCCCAATGATTTAAGGACCCCCAAATTTATATTATATTGTATATTAAAGGTGATATAATGTTTGCGTGAATCCCTGAAAATATCATAAATAAAAATTTTTAAATGTCATCTATTTATTACGAGAAAATGTCGAAGAGTGTGAAATACCAGAAATCGTCTTTAATAATATCTAAAAACTTTTTTGAAGGAGAGAGGAAACCTAGATAATGAGAAGAAAAAAACAAACAAATTCTTATTTAACTTATTAGTTTTTAAAATTTGCGAATACGAAACTTTTAGTGTCAAAAAAGTTCTTATAAGGATAGTAAGCATTATACAAATTCTTTGTATTGGTGGCCTTGCATTCCGTGGCGAGAGTGAACTGTTAAGATCATCGATCGTTGGTAACTACCTTGGAATACTGAAACTACTGAGTCAGTTTGACACATTTCTTGCTGAACATATCTGCCAACATAAGAAATAAAGGACGTGAAAACATTATTTTCTTACATTTTATTAACTAACCGCGAAGAGTTGATTGCACAGATGGGTCCAAAGGTATTGTCTGCTATTGTTGCTGAAATAAGATCTGCAAAGTACATCTCGATATCTGTAGATTCGACGCCAGATATTATGCATGTGTACAAGTTAACATTGATCACCCGATATGTTGCACAATATGGCCCTGTTGAGCAATTCATTTAGTTCATACCAATGTATTCACACACTGGATCAGAAATTTCCCTAATTAGTAATTATTCTTTATTTTTTGGAAGAAAATAGTATTAAAACTCAAGATTGACGTGGACAGTCATACGACAACGCTGCACATATGAGTGGGAAGTATAGCGGAGTCCAAGCTATCCTTTGTGAGACTTGCAGTGTTGCTCATTATGTTCCGAGCACAGTTAATTCCCTTAAATTGGTTGGTAAAAGTGCAGCAGAAGATTGTCCTGCTGCAGCCAGATTTGTTTGCCTTGTGCAGAATCTTTATACCTGGCTTGTTGCATCTACCCATCATTGGCAGGTGCTTCAAAACACCTGAAAGGGTTACCTGTTAACAAAGCCTTGTCTGACACAAGATGGTAAGCTCGACATGATGCTGTAAGGTCTGTTAATAAATCATAATATGAGAATATGGCAGCACTCGAAGAATTGGCAGTTGACGAAAATCAGTCGCGTGACAGTCGACTAGAAGCAGAAGGATTTTGGAAGGAACGTAAACAACTGGAAGTCGATATTTTACATGAAATTTGGGACACAATTTTAAAAGATTTTAGAAAACGAATGTATTCAAGGGCGAGAACTATCTTTGAATTCAGCCATGCACTTGTTGAAATCTGTTCTTGAGTTTGTTAAAAGACATCGTTATGAATTTGATTCCTATGAAGAAAAAGGACAAGTCCACGGAGAAAGAGTATAAACAATCTTCAATACGATCAAAAAAGAGAAAGTATCATTTTGACGAAGGGCCATCAGCCGAAGTAGTATTTTCCCAGTAACAAAAAGTCAAGGTTGTGTATTTCTGGTAATCATTGACAAACTTTCTTCATCCCTACAACATAGGCTTGACACATATAAAGACATCCATGAGAAATTTGACTTTCTTAAAACTTAACTGAGCTCAACAATGACGCCATCCCATGGGCTACAGCGGAGTTATTGTAAGAATATTCAAGTGATTTTGAAGACCCGTAATATTCAGAATTAGTCCAATTTTCAGAACGCTTCAAAAAAGTTTTTGTCCAGCCCCATGCTCAGGAACATGAAGTAGCACACTGCGAAACTCAAAACACAACTAAAGAACTAAAAATGTTGATGTTTCTGAATGTGCAAAATTTTACACAGTCCCTTTCCTAATGTACACATCGCACTTCGCATATATCTCTCAATGATGACATCAAACTGCAGCGGAGAGCAATCATTTTCCAAATTGAATATAATAAAAAATAAAGTTAGAAGTTGCACGGGACAACAAAGACTGAATATGCTCTCGCTAATGATCATTGAAAAGGAATTTGAAAGCTCACTTAGCTTTACTGACTTGATAGATAACTTCACCATGAGAAAAGTTCGCAAACTAAATTTCTAGCTTGAAATAAATAATAATAGATATTGTAATGAATTTTTGATTCATATAACTTTATATTAATTAAATTGACTTCTATTTAATTTTTTGTCTTATTCAAACTCTGCCTTAAAAGTTACAGTCTTCTATTAGCTGCTAGCAATCATTTTATTTAAATTAATGCTGGCGGGACTGGGCCCCGTGCAGTCTTAATCCGCCCCTGTGTTAACTCAATTTTATCACAGTCACTTCTTCAGTCAGGCACATCCCATGCATCTTTTGTCTTTTGTGGGACCCTTCTACTAAAGAAAACATAAACGGAGATAATTTTTTTTTAAATATTTGCAGTGTTCATTACTGGTGAATAATCACAACTGACAAGAGTAACATCACTAAACCTAGAAACATTAGGACTCAATAATCTTCTGTTTAGAAGGAGCGTCTATAATTGATGAGACCAGGGGCCACCAAACTGCGGGCCGGATCCGGCCCGAAACGCCATTTCATCCGCCCTACCAACGGTACTAAAATAAGATGAATGTGCTCGATAGAATATAAGGCACACACAGGACCGTCTTAACGCATAGGCCCGTTGGGCATTTGCCCGGGGGCCCACGAACATAGGAGCCCCATGGGAATATGTTTATTTAAATATATTATGTATATTTATTTTTTATTCCCACGGGGGAGGAGCCCAACACTATTTTTTGCCTGGGGGCCCAAAATGGTGTAAAGACGGTTCTGGGCACACGAGACGCTTTCGTACACTTAAAATGTTAAGTTTAGAATACTACATCATCACAAATGCAAAAAACTCCCGGCTTCTTTGTGCCAAAATTTTTATAATTTTAAATTATTTTGTTTAGATTTGTGTGTGCGCACACATTAATTAAGTTTGCCTTCTTTGATAACATTTTAAAAAATAATTTACTTTGGTTGACTTTGATTTATTAATTAATTTTTTATAAATATTTTTTTGTATAAATATTTTTAGTGCCCTGCCCTGATCCATGATAAACACGGCAGTTTAAACTTAAACTCAGTTTTTCGTCTAAAGTGAGTCTTTGAACAACGATGAGCCAGCTCGTGATTTTGTCAGCCTTGAAAAAAAAAGTTTGATGACTCTAATTTCTACAGGAAACAGAAGAAAGAGCAAAGTAGTAATAATTTAAATTAGGGCTGCGGAAATTTTATCGATTAAATATCGATTAAACTAATTTTAATCGATAAAATTTCGATTAAAATTTAAGAAAATATTTATAATATTTTTTTTAAAGTTTAGTAATAAAAAATTAATTATTAATAATTAATAATAATTTATTTATTTTTTTTACGTACAAACATCTCCCGCGTAATATTACAATTTATTTTATAAATCTATGTGAACCGGCAGAAAGTAAAAAAAAAGTTGTGGACAGACAGGAACGAAAGCAAGTTATTAAAAACGTGGTAAAAATGGCTGACACCATCAGCGCAGGGAAACAGGGGAAATAACTCAATAAATTTTTAAAAAGGCTGCGGCTATCGGTAGTTGACTACCAATAGCCATTTCCGGTTTCGGCTATTGGTAGTTCGCTATTATTAATTGTTAATAAAACTACAACTAGGTTATATTCTGAGTTTGATGTAATGCTTGAATGTAAAAAATAGACAACTAAACCTAACCTTGACCCTAAAACTAAAAGCTCCAATTTAATTGTAATTATAAGAATGTTAAATTGATTTAATTAGTTTTAGTTCCTATATTACAAATTTTGTTTTTCTTTGTTAATGTATAATTATAAAATAGACAACTAACCCTAACCCTGACCCTAAAACTTAAAACTAAAAGTTCTAATTTAATCGTAACTATAAGAATTTTAAATTGATATCATTAGTTTTAGTCCCTATATTATAAATTTGTTTTTCTATTTTAATGTAAAAAAATAGACAACTAACCCTGACCCTAAAACTAAAAGATCTAATTTAATCGTAATTAATGTATAAGAATTTTTGTAAGAAAAGAACAAAAACTATTACGCTCAGCCGAAAATCGAACCCATGACTGTTCTTCAACATTCAGTTCACCAGTCCAACTCTCTATCATGAGACCAAAGAAGTTCTGTATATTTGGTTAATTTTAAAAGGCTATATTTGTAGCTATTTATTGTTCCTGTAATCCCATTGGATGCTATAAATAACTGAATACAAATAGCCTCCGCCGCGAGGACCTGCTATTGGTACTCGACTACCAATAGAGACTCACTAAAAAAAAGTCAATTACCTGTTTTTGTTACTTCTTATCTTATCTTATCTGTTTCAGACGCTCCTTCTATACAGAAGATTAATGCGTCCTACGCTTATCTATGGTTTGTGTTTAGTCCTGCATTTTTATTAGAGTTTTAAATGTTGATAAAGTGTTGGCTTTCCTGGTTTCTTCAGACAACCCATGCCACGCCCGAATTCCGGACGGGATGAATGAAAATTTGTATGAGTTTTGTTCTTGCATACGGAATAAGAAAGGTGTTTTTATCCATATGTCTATCTGAGGGTTGTATTAAGTTATCATTGTGTTGTATTTCTAAATTAGAGATTAATTGCTTTATGTATGATTACCACTTTACTCTTGGTTCTTCTATCCTCTAGTGTTTCAAGATTTAATGATTTAACTAATGCTATGGTGGATTAAGCTGAACGGGCTAAAGCCAGGGGCCCCCCGATGATTTAGGGCCCCCAAACTTAGCATATTTTATAATAAATGTGGACAAATGTATACATGAATTGCTGAAAATATGATAAATTAATAAAATCTCATCTATTAAAATGATCTATTTTCCCACACGATAGTCTTAGCAGTCAAAAAACCTGATTTGATAGGCTAAATAACAGAAATTATTAAAGAATATTAATATTATATATATATTGTCAACCCTAAATGAGCTCTCGTGGCCGAACGTGAAGTACTAAGGCTTGTGGTGCAAGCGGTGGCGGGTTCGATCCCCGGGTGGGGTGTGAATTTTTTTTCCATGTGTTTTTTAATTTTATAAATTGTCTTTAACACTCAATTTTAGGATACCGGCAAAAAGTTATTTCTTCGAATTCGGTTTTTTCATGAATAATCATTTTGGATGAATATTTACAAGTTATAGTCTTATATTAGCTGCTAGCAATAATTTTATCTAAAGGTACACTGGCTGGATAGGGCCCCAGTTTGAATTGCAGCCAGGGGCCCCGTGCAGTCTTAATCCGCCCCTGAACTAATGGTGTTATTCTTGTCAGTTTTGAATATTCTCCAGTAATGAATCTGGCAGCTCTTTTTTGGATTTGTTCTAGTTTATCAATGTTTTCTTTGGTGGATGGGTCCCATACAGAAGATGCATATTCTAGTACAGGTCTCACCAAAGTGAGGTAGCATTTTAGTTTTATATCTTTATTACATTTGTAAAGGTTTCTTTTTATAAAGCCTAAGGTTTTGTTTGATTTTTTAATAACTTCATTGACATGGGGATTCCATGATAGTTTCTCATTTATTAAGACTCCTAAGTATTTTGCATCTTTAGTTTGGGTTAGTTCCTTTCCATGAATGAAATATTTTGAATTTATTTGTTTCTTTTTCTTTGTTACTCTTAACAGTTGACACTTTTCTGGGTGGAAACTCATACTCCAGTTAGTTTTCCCATTTTATCAATTCATCTAGGTCTTTTTGTAAAATTTTGCTATCTTGTTCTGATTTAATTGTTCTATAGATTATACAATCATCAGCAAATAACCTAACTTTTGTTCCTGTTGAGATGTTGTTGGGTAAATCATTTATATATATTAAAAAGAGTAAGGGACCTAGCACAGTTCCTTGTGGAACTCCTGAATTAACCTTTATTGGTGCAGATTTAGATCCATTAATTATTACAGTTTGCTCCCTGCCCAAAAGGAAGTCTTGGATCCAGTGATGTAAGGAACCTGAGATTCCAAAGTAGTTTAAGTTTTTTAAGTAAACTAAGGTGGTGAACTTTGTCAAATGCTTTTGAGAAGTCTAGTAATATTGTATCTATTTGATCATTTTTGTCTAAGCCTTTTGATAGTTCATCTATTAAACCTATTAATTGTGTTTCACGTGATCTGTTTTTTCTAAAGCCGTGTTGATGTGGGCATAGGGCATTATATTTGTCAAGGTGGTTAACTATACTACTATATATTATGTGCTCTAGTAATTTACCCCTGTTCGCAGACCTCTTTCTTACGGGATGCCCCACAGTCAATTGAGGGATTTTTTAAAAATACATTTAAAAAAATATTATTTTTAAATATTTTTTTTTCTAAACAAAGACGCTAACCGTGATGATTAATAGTCAATGTTTAATTTGTATGCATTAAAATAAAATATAATCTAAGGATGTTAACACAGTTCGTTTTCTGAAGGCCGGTTAAACGTTTTTTAAAAATTGCTTCACGCGGGTTTCGATATTACAATGTAAACCTTTACTAAATAAATAATAATACTTAAATGACAATAAAAGTGATTTGAAACATACTAATTTTCAAATAGAAAATAGAGAAAAAAAGAAAAACTCTGAGACAAAAAGTTTCCCGACCCCTGCACTAGATATGTTAAAATACGTCATGTGTACGTGTACGCTTGGAACGTATGCCCATTATTGAACCATTCTGGCATTACGAAACAATTTTAAACGCCTTACGCATTTGAAGACTCACTGTCCATTAAAAATCAGCTGTGTCGTGTCCTTGTCATGAGCAAATGTTTCTGCATATGGAGCAGACAATGCTTCAGTTAACTACGGCATCAAAAATTCCGTTTTCCAAAAAAATAACCAGCCAAGAACACAAAAATGTTATTGCAGCTCACTGCAACGATCACATTTTACACAACTGTGCCAAAAATGCTTTAAAAGTTATGTCTATTGACATAGAAAATCTGGTGCTCAAATTTTTGCTGAATTTTCCAACTCGGCTAAAAAACGAGAAGGGTTAAAAGAATGCTTTGAATTTTGTGAGGCAGAATTTCATGAGGTGATCAGGCATGTGCCAACTCGCTCATGGCTTAATGTGTTCAAGGCAGTTGAGCGTTTGCTAAAACGTTGGAGGCCACTAAAAGCATAATTCCTTGCTCTAGGTGCTGATAATTGACCTGCAGCAATCTGGAAATTTCTGTCAGATCAGGAAGACGAAATGGCAAGTGATGAGCAGCCTACCATTCAGGAAACTGAATTTGTATTTTACACACTTTTTCATGTCATCATTTCAAGAAGCAATACTAAAGTTTGAGAGCTGGTCAACAGTTTCCTGTGACCTTCACTTGATCATGGAGAAGTTTCGAGATTCGTTGATGAAAAAGCTTGAAGACCAGTTTTTTTGGCATGAACTGGCTTTGCGAAAAGATTATTTGCCAACTCGTCTTGTTGACAAATTCATTGCAGAAGCTTTGCAGGTTTACACAAGAGCTCTCAATTACTTGGAGAAATGGTTTCTTTTTGAAAATTCACCATATCGTCATTTCACGACTTTTGACCTTGGTACTGCAAACAAATCACCATCTCTTGACGAAGTCCTTGAAGTATGGATCATGTCGCATTGGAAAAATGAACTTCCTCCAGATGCTTTTCATGATGAGGTTGGTGCCCTGGATACGGTATTTAAGTTCTTCAAGGACGTCTCTTGAAAACTGGTGTTTGTTTTTCAGCAAGGATCCGCTCCAATGTTGTTGAAACTTGTGTCATACATTATGTCAATTCCTGTGTCACATGCAAGCGTGGAGAGGATTTTCAGTGTCATGAGAAATGTGTGGACGAATGAACGTAATCGGATGTGCGTTGAATCTGTGAGAAGTGAAATCTGTGTTTTTTTATATACCGTATACCTGCACAGAATTTAATGAGGCAATTTCTAAGAAAAAGAAATTATTGAAAGCAGCCGAGTCTATTGATAAATATAAAGTCAATTAGCGTTTTATTATTTCAAAATGGTGATGATTATTGTGCAGTGTAGTGACAGTATTGTACTTAGTCAAAGTCTTCAAAAAGACAAAAATAAAAAGTTCGAACTTAAATAATAGTTAGGAGTAGGGCTGTCAATATTGTTGAAAAATGCTGCCCGGGTACCCGTCTAAATTTCGAACGGGTACCCGGGTTACCCGTTCGAAACATCACATAATTTTCCCTGTCATGACCGCTAAACAATGCTACCTAGCCACCTTCCATGCACCTCATTTCACACAGTAGCCATACGGCCGACCTATTAGGGGCCGTACATAAATGACGTCTTGTGATTTTGGCCTCCCCCCCCTTTCGTCACAAAAACTTAGACCCCCCTCCATTGTGACGTCACAAAGCTTTGCCCCCCCCCAATCATAAAAGCCGTACATCCTCTTTAAAAAATGAGCATGTGTCAAATAACTTTATTGTCATTTAATTTTGTATTTAATGTGAAGTTGAACTCTAAAAATGATACACGCGTAAATCCATGTAAAACGTTATTAAATAAATTATAAGCAATCAAATATTTAAGTGGGACTTTTATTTAAAATTGCGCGTTTTTGATGTGAGGTCACATTTCTTAAACATCCCTCCGCCTCGTCACAAATGTTTGATCTCCTCCTCCCCTAGGTGCGTAACGTCATTTATGGACAGCCCTTTACCCATCTTACACTGTTAGTAACTAATTCATTGACTTTAAAAACTGACAAATTTTGGTGTGTTATTAAAATCAGTTTTTGTGCAAGGCACACGTGGTAACGAACACACGAAACACAATCGAATGGAGGCAGGAGATGAGGGGGTAGATGAACAACATCGACAATTGGAAATCAAATGTCGGCATATTTCAAAGCAAAGTTACTGTCAAAGCAGGGGTGTTTTTATTAACAAAAAACAATCACGGCCTCTTTCATCTCTATGCAGTCCATCCTTATTTTAAGCAGAAGAGTTATTTTTTCCTTATACGATTCATTCAAAGAACCAAAACACTCTTGTGTTGACGATTTCTGTTTCATTTTCAGGGGAAAAAAAGATGTATCAAAATACATTGTAGTTTGTCGAGACCGTATTTTATTTGCCGTTGACAGACATTTCCCGTTGACAGATATTTCTTTTTAGATGTATTTCTCAGCATATACAAAAATTTTCATTTGATGCCACATTTTCACAGGTACCCGGGCGGAATTTTACTACCTGGGTAATCTCACGGCAACGGGTACTCGGGTCCCGGTTGACAGGCCTAGTTAGGAGATGTTTACACGCCCCTAACATGAACAAAAAATTTATTTTTTAATGACATAATCTTGCTATATTTTGATATTTGCAATACTGTAATTTTCTTCAGAAAACGTGGCATAAGCAGACATATTACCAGAAAGAAGAAAAACAATATTATTATTTTATTATATTATTGAATTCACAATCATTCCATATTTTGAAACATATAATAAAGCAAGGATGTTTAATGAGATTCCGATCTTATTCTATATTTAATACACGAATGTTGCAACGAATCATTATTATCTTGATTTGATCATATGAATATTAATGACATTTACAGACTATAGCACTTTTTGAATTCACACAGTTCACTAAACCTATTCAATGATCACAAAACCGCACATTAATCATGTTGCTATTTTGGCTTTTTGTGCCATCGACAGTCGACACTAGTGTCCGGTATTTTTGAGACAGCCATATGGCAACCCTAATTCAAGGCTGCGAAACATAAAAACAAATTTGTATGAATATTAATAAACAGTAAAAGTTTCACAACTTTGATCATATAAATGCTACTATCACATTAATTAGAAATATTTATCTATATGTAAGAGAATAGTTGCAATGAGAAATGATTTGTGATGGGCGCCCCACGCTTTTATGTGCAGAAGATAGGTTCACCAATTTCACCTTTTTTCATAGAAAAAATTTATTTTCTTCTTTTTAGTGCACTTTCTATATGTAAATAAAAGCGTGTCCTTTTACAAAAAAGATTTTTTTACATTATTTAATTAGACACTTGTCATGCTTGTAAAACTCACCAGTAGCATTTTCGACTAACGACGCTCCCCAAAATCCCCTACCGACCGGCACATTGAGAAGAGCTGCTTAAAAAAAAGGCATTAAATAAATTGTAAGCGACCAAATATTTCAGCGGAAATTTTATTTAAAGTTACCCTTTTGATGTGACGTCAACTGACGTCACATTTCTTCAACCCCCCTCCCTCCCCCTCGTCGCGCATCCAGTGCCGTCTTAACGCATGGGTCCATTGGGCATTTGCCTGGGGGCCCATGAACATAGGGGCCCCATGGGAATATCTTTATTTATATATATTATGTATATATATTTTTAATTTCTGCGGCTCATTCTTTGCCCAGGGCCCAACACTATTTCTTTCCCCAGGGGCCAAACACTATTTCTTTTCCCAGGGGCCCAACACTATTTCTTTGCCCAGGGGCCCAACACTATTTCTTTGCCCAGGGGCCTAAAATGGTGTAAATACGGCTCTGCACGCATCGTCACAAAAGTGTGACCCCCCCTCTCCCCCTAGGTGCGTGACGTCTCTTATGGACGGCCCCTAACCCCACTTTATTTTTCTCTGGTGTTCTAAGATATTTTGAAATTTTAGTGTATTTTCTGTGTGGCTTAGAATTGGAACAGATTCTGCGTACGGCGTTTTACAAACAAGATGTCAATTTTAGTTCTACATACGAAAAATTCAAGATAAGATTGCGAAATCGTAAGGGATTAATTTTGTATCTTGAGGCACCACTGTATATGAGATATTAAAGTTTCTAATAAAATATAGAAGTCTTATGATAGTCTGACAGGCTGATAGGGAAATCACAAACAGCGTACAGAGGGCATCAATGTGCACATAGTTCACATAGCTTTAATAATAGCAATAACTGTAATACATGTAGTTTGAGATGATATATTTTAGCCAGATATAACAATGTGTCCAAACAAATTGAGTTAATGACGAATTACTGCCTTCTGATCTTTAAATATATGTCAAGTTTCAAATTAAGAAGCCTCTTGATAATGAAATAATAAATTCAAAATATTACATTCATGGAAAAGAACTCACCCCAAACTAAAGATGCAAAATACTTAGGAGTCTTAATAAATGAGAAACTATCATGGAATCCCCATGTCAATGAAGATATTAAAAAATCAAACAAAACCTTAGGCTTTATAAAACAAATGTAATAGAGATCATATAAAATTAAAATGCTACCTCACTTTGGTGCAGTGCTGCCAGCGCTAGGTTTTTCAACCTAGATCTAGGTGGGGTTTTTTATTATTTTTTTTTACCTCGTCTAGGTTTCTAGGTTTTTTATTTCAAAAATAGTCATAATCTAGGTTTTTTAATTGCTTTTTTTTTAATGCGATGTGAAAGTACCAAAATAATTAAATATGTGCAATTAACATCCTAAAAAATTTGATTTTTCAAAAATAAAAATAAGCAGTATGTTGCAGTAGTATTTTTAGCTGCTCTATGATGTTACATTAATATTTACCGTATACACTCGTTCGCAAGCCGACCTTTTTCTTTGACAAAATCTAGGGGAAAAAGTGTTGGCTTATGAGCGGGTCATAGGTGATTTCTGCATGGATATTGAATATCGGTGTTGTTATTGTAGATTATCAATCACTTTTTCTACATTCTACAAGATTCGACTGGTCTATCAGAAGCTTTAATATAATATTAAAAATCAGCACTTACCTTATTTAATCATTTTATTTATTTTTGTGAACGTTTTAATAAATTGTTTTACAAATTTCGTTTTCAACAACGGATTTTATTACACGCTTTTATTACACGCTTTTATTTAAGTCACACTGTTTGTATGTTGTATCCATCCATCCATCCTTCCTTCAAATCTTGAAACTTAAAATTAAACCACTTCTGATGGTCCTAGAGATCTCAAAATTTTACCACAAATAGATCTAGGATAACAATGCATTGTATCAAAATTTCAGATCGATCGAATGTACCGTATTGAAATTATTGCATTTTTAGTTTATCTTTATATAAGCATCGGTACCCGTCTGCTTTGTTGACATCCATGAGTTCACCACGTGAACACATAACCGCGGTATAAAACGTTGGGCGGGCGCTTATGAGGTGTTTGGTATAAAAAAAATAGAGGTAAAAAAAAGATGTGTGGGCGTCAGACGTGAATTGTAAAGAGTTTTTATTATAAGTTTTAAAAAATAGCTGTAAAAAACAAAGTTTTTGACTATAAATCCCTTATATATGAGACATAACTAAAAGTAGTGATTATGTTAAAAGCCTGTCCTTTTAAAAAAAAAGATTTTTTAAATATTTAATTATTAATGTATGCGCTTTCGTCACTGTTTACCAGAGAATTTTTTTTAAATACCGGTAACTCTTGCTTAACAAAGAGCAGAAAGACAAAGATAGGCAGTACAAAGTAAACAATCATTATGACCGGTTTAGCTTGTAGTTTAAAAAAAAATATGTACAATTTTTTTTTGTAGATGTCCTATTATTTTTTTTTGTCGGCTTGCGATCGGGTTATACACTTTTAATACTTTTCCCCTTCGGGCTATAGAACGAGTATATACGGTATATATAGCTCCATGACACTATAGCCACTGAATTCGAAAGGTGGCGCCATCTGTAGTAAAAATTCTGGTACATGATAAAACAACTTGAATGAGCAAAAATATTCAATTAAATTAGACTTTAAAAGCTTTAACATTTTCTCCTGTCTGCGTTGAGAGAATATTCTCTCAAGTATACACGGTATGGAGTATAGACTAAAGATAATCTAATACAACACTCCGATAGACATAATTATAAAAACCATTTTCATATTCCGTAATAATGCATCTACAAACACATACAAACTCTCGTTCTCTCCGTCCGGAATTCGGAAGTGGAATGAGTTGCCTGATCGAACGAGGAAAACCAACATTTAAAACTCAAATAAAAATGCAAGACGAGACTAAAACAATGGATAAATGTAGGACTCAATAATCTCTTGTAAAATAGGAGCGTCTGTAATATATAAAATAAGAATGATTCCAAGAATGCTGATAAGATTGCCAATAAGATTTATAACGAAGGTTATGTAAGTGATGAAAAAAATGCAGATGTAAGTACATTTACAAATAGTTATGTAGAACATACTAATAAATGCCAACACGCATCGGTGAGGTTGTCACACTTTTGTGAGGTATGTGAAAAGTGGAAGGGGGTGTTTAAGAACTGTGAAGTCACTTCAAAAAATGCGCAACTTTAAATGAAAGCTCGTCCTAAATATTTGATTCCTAACAATTTATTTAATGGCGTTTTAAATGGCTTCACATGCGTTACGATATTACAGTGCAGCCTTACACTAAATACACACTTGAATGACAATAAAATAACATGATTTGAGGAAAGCTCAATTTGAAATAAGAAAATGAAATACGGCTTTTTAAAATTATTTTTAAAAACTAATTTTTATTATATATATATATATTAGGGCTGTTAACGATTAATTTTAATTTAATCGTTAACTTTCGAAAAATTAACGACTAATTAATCGAGCAAACATCAACCATGGTGAATTACGAGAGGAGAACAAGAGTAGGCCTCAATTGAACCCAAGGATCAACGATTGCACCAACCCTCCGGGCATGTCTCAGAAAAGCCACGATCAGGTGGTTGCCGCTCGGCACGATAAGAATAATAGGGGCCCACCTAAACAGACGGCCGGAAAGAAGGTAGTAAGCCCCACGTCAACGTATGGGAAAACTACTGCAACTAACCGAAACAACATTGGGATGGTTAGCACACCCATGATGAGGCGGCAACCAGCGGTTAACTAACCTAAGGTTAACCAGAAGGATGGTCTGTGTGAAACCTTAACTGTCAAACGGAAAGATAGGATACAGACGTTGGAAGAAGATTACAAACTAATGGACGCGGCGTTCAATCAAGCCCTCATAATTAGGGTTGCCAGGTGACTGTCTCAAAAATACCGGACACTAGAGTCGAATTTTGTCGATGGCACAATATTTAAATGTAAAATGTCAGGTATTGCTTCCATTTTTCCACTGGACAAAAAATTATAATACCGGACAGTCCGGTACAAAACCGGACATCTGGCAACCCTACTCATAATCAGGGATGGGGAAATAGCGTCATTAACAAAGCAACTTAGAGAATTGCAACAGGCGAATCATTTTTATTAATTTCGATTAAAGCCAAAAATTAAAATGTATGATGTCAAAAGTAACACTTATTAAACGTTCTTGTTGAAAATCTAAATAACACTGGACTGTCTCCTTTATATGTCATCTTTTAGCCAACTACGCAAAAAGACAATACATGTGATGACATTATTTGGTTCAAGTGATGGGCGGGTCTAATTGACAATATTACCAGCCGAGCTCAACAACCATTTACATGGAACTGAGGTAACTGGTATGCACAAAACGGTCTTGGCAAGGAATGACATAATCGAATATCGGTATTCATTAAGTTTGCACCATTGTAGAAGGTTAATGGATTCATGAACTTTCATCTCCATTTTGTAACGCAGTAATTCATCAGAAGAGCTGTTGTCATTTTCTGTCCCTGATTGAGACTCCATTACTGCCATTAGCTTAATACGCTTTTCATTGGGTTTGATAAGTAGGCGAAGTTTTAGAACAATGGTAGGCAAACGATTTCTCACAATGGATACAATAAACTTTATCAAAATTTTGAACATTCCCGTCAGTCAATAGTTTAAAACCAAAATGTTCGTGTAATCGTCAGGAAATGTGTTATTATTTATTGGCCGCTATTTTTTTAAATTATTTTTTTTTACTTTTTGATTTCCAATAATTTGTAAGTTATGGGTCGATTAATCGTTAAAAAATAATTTAATCGTTAAAAATTTTAACAATTAATCGAGAAATTAATCGTTAATTTCCGCAGCCCTAATATATATATATATATATATATATATATATATATATATATATATATATATTATATATATATATATATATATATATATATATATATATATATATATAGCGGGGTGGGAGAGCTTTGTGACGTCATTTTTGTTTATTTTTAGCATGTCTAGGTTTTTTCTTTCGGATCTAGGTTTTTTTTTACGTGTTGGCTAGGTTTTTCACGAAATTGTCGATGGCAGCACTGCTTTGGTGAGACCTGTACTAGAATATGCATCTTCTGTATGGGACCCATCCACCAAAGAAAGCAGTGATAAACTAGAACAAATTCAAAAAAGAGCTGCCAGATTCATTACTGGAGAATATTCAAAACTGACAAGAATAACACCATTAGTTAAATCATTAAACCTTGAAACACTAGAGCAGTGGTTCCCAAACTTTTTTGACCCACAGACCCCTTTTAGCTACTCAAAGTTTCCCCACGGACCCCCAAGAAAAAAAATACTTTATAAATGCATAGTACAAAAATTACAAAAGTACATTTTGATGAAAAGTACGGTATTTATTAAAATTATCACTTTTGTTTATGATAAAATTGAAAAAAAAACAAAAAAACTTGGATTAACCTGATGAGATTTTATGAGTGTTTTTATGCCTGACTCAATGTTTGTGTGTAGGAACCGCAAATCCTCACGAGCACCAATTTCTAGTCGTTTATTTTTTAAAAATTATTTTTGTTGTTGTTTTTTATGATGAGGTTCATAACGCCACTGAATCTTTGTTCTACCAAATAGGAAGACAGGAAAACAGTCAAAAAAATTATGTACAATAACCTTCAATGCATGATATAAAATTGGGATCTGACTTTGTAACCAGAATTTGTGTTATCCCTAGTTCAAACAGTGGTATAAGTTCCTTATTTATGGATATTTCAATAAGCTGCTCCTGTATTATTAGTATGTATTCATCTGTGTTTGGGATCTGAGTTTGTCCATGCGCTAAAGAGCTCAACTGTCAAACGGAAATATCCTATAGTGGCAAATGCCTACAAAATGTCAGCATGAAGAGCCGTTAAGTTTTGACAGTAAGCAAGCAAATCTTTAACTATGTGGCAATTTCAAAAGATTTGAAAACTAAGAACATTCTCCTGTTCCTAAGTGTTGTTTGCAAAGAAAAAGATTTGCAACAAACTCAGATATAACGCTTTTAGTTTTGATTAAATTTAATTGGTTACCTTGTAGTAGTTGTAGTTTCAAATTAGTTTTGTTAAAGTTGGGTAAATAATTCATTCATAAAGGATATGTCATTTATTTTGGAGTTAATTGTGATGCTAATTTTCTTTGTTTTCCAGGAATTCGGACAATGAATCAAACAGAGTATAAAATCGATTTAAATATGTACGTGATGATAACCAGCGTAGTTCTGTGTGAATAAATAATCTTCTTCATTTTTCCAAACCGTGGTGAGCAAATAATCTCTCATCGAAGGCATTCGGTTTGATTTTATTAACTGCTCTAATGACATAATGTAGTGATCCATGCAAACTTTCAATATGTTTTTTTTAAAATATTTGATGTTCATCAATGACTCAATTTACTGAAAATACATTTGGTACAGCATGTTTTAAGTATGCCAGAAATTCAAGTGTATTGCTTTAACTTCAAACTTTTTTTAAAATTCAGTAAATAACGTTTCACGTTTCGTATCTGTTTCCAAACATTTAGCCATACTTCAAATATCCATTAACACCATATTGTCGGCATTGTTTCTTCGGCTCACTCAGTTCTGGAATTAACTATTTGCTAAACAAGCTATAACTTAGGGGCCCTGCCTTCTTGAGGGCCCCCGGAAGTTTATTTTCATATTTGTCTCTGCTATAGATTATCTAGACCTCAAAAGGTCCTTAAATAGATTAGGGCCCCATCAAGTCTAAATCCAGCCTTGGGCTCACTCATTCTTTTATCTGTTGTAACGTTTTCAATGGAATGCTACAGTAAAACCTTATTGAAAACATTTGATGATAGGATACAATTTAGATAAATATAACTTCCCACACATCGAATAATACACAACCTTGCAACCCTCGTAGATTCAAATTAAAAACTTGTATATTTCTAGTTATAGTTATAGGGAATTCGGCATTTCATCTGCATCAAGCTTGACATTTCAACAAACCAAGTATTTTGATTGGTTATAGATGTGGGAATTACCGTAGTTCTAATACTTTCTTTTACGTAAAACAACATTGTATCCATGAAGGATAGCACCTAAGATGGTATTTAATTAGTAGAAAAGGCATTCACATACTATTTTATTTATTATTATTTATTTTAATTTCAATAATAATATTAAAAAATTAATGAGTTTTATTATTTGATTCTTAAACCTTGCGCGGACCCCCTGACGTTGTTCAGGGACCCCCAAATCAATTTTTATTTTCCACGGACCCCCTGAAAGGTCCCGCGGACCCCTGGGGGTCCGTACGGACCACTTTGGGAACCACTGCACTAGAGGATAGAAGAACCAAGAGCAAAGTAGTAATCATAATACATAAAGCAATTAATTCAAATTTAGAAATACAACACAAAGATAACTTAATACAACCCTCAGATAGACATATGGATAAAAACACATTTCTTATTCCGTATGCAAGAACAAACACATACAAATTTTCGTTCTTCCCGTCCGGAATTCGGGCGTGGAATGGATTGCCTGAAGAATCCAGGAAAATCAACACTTTATCAACACTTTATATCTCTAATAAAAATGCAGGACTAAACACAAACCATAGATGAGCGTAGGACGCAATAATCTTCTGTATAGAAGGAGCGTCTGTAAACAGTAAACAGATAAGATAAGACATAAATGTGCACACAATTTTACATTATAAAACAACATTGGACTATATATTTTTGGACCATTTATGTTCTTCCTGTTACGGAAGTAAGCCTTTTGAGAGTTCCTTTAGTTATAGTTCCTTTTTCTCCCCTCGTGTGTTGGGAATAAGTCGCTGGCTCACCGCTGTTCAAAGAATCATTTAATTTACTTTGAATAAGTCGGCTAGATCAAGACAAAATGGTAATACATGTTTTATCAACTATCGTAACTGGTTTTAAATGCAATTCTTCATACCAAACGTTTTGCTTGTATGTTAATTACTTAATTAATTACGTAATCTAAAAGAAACGGCACGTCCTCAGAATTAAATTTAAGGCAACGGCGGACATTCAACTAACGCGAGTGCAAATTGTAACATTATAAATATCTTTGCCTTCTTAAGAGATTCGGACTGTTACTTTACCTATTACTACTAGGTTATATAGGGGAAAAGAGTGAATCAGATTTGACTTTTATGGTCACAAAATTATTTAGAACTAAAGTGTCTAAAGCATTCATTAAGTTGGCACTTTAGACTTTGGTAAAAAAATAACGAAGTGATTATTCGCACGGTTTTGGCCGTGGGGATGATGCAGAGTATTATTACTATTATCCTCACAGGTCATCGGCGCATGCGTCTTCTATAAGCTCTTACTTTTCTCTCCTTACTTTATCTCTACTGGACTACTTGGATTTCACCGCAGCTAAGTGTTTTTTTAGGCTGAAAAATGTAATTTATATGCTAATACTAATACCAGTTTAAAAAAAATTTCATGATAACTGATATTTTAAAGTAGGACTGCAATAAAAATTGATTGTTGTCCAATTAATGATAGGCCCTAATTACTTATAAGTTTAAAGTAGCGGAATTTTTCATCAGCTTCTCCGGGTGAGTGGTTAGTCTAACCATAGTTCCATAAATCATAAATGGTAAGCGGATCGAATCCTAAGACTTTATTTCATAAAAAATGGACATGTCATAAAAAAGTTTATCGATTCCCCCTAATGTGGAAATTGAAAATGTCCATCGAGTCATCGCTCCTTCAAAAATAAGAGGGGTTGTCGGAAATGGCTTAAGACTTATACTTATTAATTTTATCCCTCATGCATAGCTGCATATATATAATTAAATAATTAAATGAAAAGATTTACTTAAAGTTATCACAATCACATGTTTTATTTGAATATACTGAAAACACACAAAATAATAAAGTTGTTAACGGTTAACCGGTCCTCAGTTCAGGACCGGTCCTATATAATCAGGATCGGTTAACCGCAATTTCAATAAGCCCCCGCAACTTCAATAAGCTTGTAATAGCTTTTTACCCCGGAGTTCGTTTTTGTTGTGTTGAGCGACGGTGACTTCAAATCGCTTTCTCCATATTCCGGTATCTAAATAATATACACGTCATCACTATTAGTCTACTTTGCCTACGGCTAAGGAATGCTTAAAAAAATTTGCTTAGTTGTCGAGGCACTGTACGAGAGCTTGATGTGAACCACGGCAAAGGGACGGGGGGGGGGACAAGTTACGGCGTTTTCTAGTTAGGGATAATGAGGGTGGTGGGGGTGGAAGGCTAGAAGGCTTGACAGGTGTTTGATGTTTATATAAAAGGAATCCTCTTGCTTTGACATACCAATACAAGACCGCGAGAAGAGACACCTTCCCTCCCCTCCCCCACTGTTATACATCTACAGTGGGTTGGGGGGAGGAACATTTTTCTTTTAAAATTGAGTCAGAACATGCCTTGGAAAATAGCGAGTGTAGCTCACCCCCCCTGCCCCACCCTATTGGGTGGGGGGGGGATCGTCGTGTGCGGGGCGAAATTCAATAATCTGGCAAGTTGACGAGTGAAACATATGGTATTTAAATAAATTCCATCTTATTATCACTGTTTACTCCGTTTTATCAGGACTTAGTTGGTATATTAGCTTATTACCCGGAGTTAATTTTTTGTTGTGTTACGACAGAATACCAGAGCCAACATGCAAGCTACAGTGACATCAAAATCAAAGCGTTTTCTTAATAGTAATAATATTCTTGTCTATAAATATAAAAATACACGTCATCACCGTTTGTGGAGTTTGCTAGTGACCGATTTTTAATTTAAAAAATGTATTCGCTTAGTTACCGAAGCATAGTACCAGTAGTAACAGCGCTGAGCAAGTGGGCTGTAACGTCATCAGCAGAACTGGCGAGGCGAATATTTGATGCCTTCACCCTTCCCATGTTGGTTATAAAAAAAATTAAGGGAAAATACGGACTGGGCAGTAAAACTTTTAAGCTTTTTTAAAAATGATTAACCGGTCCGCAAAAACAAACTGACTTGACACAACTTATAAATTTCATATTTAGAAATTTGAATACTTATTTACTCAGAAAAATGACAGGAAAAAGTGTTCTTATTATCTTTTAATGAAATGAGATACTGAAATCGACAAATAGGCCTACTTGTTGAATTTAATTTTAATTTCACATCTTAGTAATCAGACCTCGTCGGTGTGGTATATTTTAACAAATAATTTTTAATAATTAAATTTTATTTTTAATGTCAAATACTTACCCTTCAAACATTTCAATATATTTATTGATTTAATTGTACCATATATTCAGTTAAAATTAGGGGTCTACCGATATATCGGCTGGCCGATATATCGGCACCGATATCTGGATATCGGTATCGGTAGCATGTAAAGGTCCCGATATTGACGTCACCGATATTTCATAAAAAGTGACATTTTGACCCCAAAAAAAAACGGAAACAAAAAAAAACCTATAATTTAGATTTAGAATATCTCGACAAATTAATATATACCGGTATTGAAATAGTCAAAAGAGTCCTAGTATTAAAATGTGCAACCACGATACAGTTTGCCATGTGCTTTGATATTGTTTAGGTATCGGCCGATTTTCGTATACTCAGAAATACTGTGTAAATAGTGCCGATGCCAAGTATACCGTAATATCTCTAATAAATGTATAACATGTAAACATTATGTTCACGTAATTGCTCTAATAGCAAAGATGCACGCAGAATCGCAGATGTCTAAAACATTTCGTTTGGTATGGAATATAACAAAATGTACCGTGTGAAGACTTGTTGTCATTGGCAACCATTCAACCTTCAACCTCATTTTCACTCTATTACTATTAGACCCTCATTGTTTCATTCATAAAAGGTGGCCGTGTGCAAAAGCCATTAAACTATTGGTTAGAATTAATAATTATGAGTCAAGGTTGAAGTTTCAAAAGAACTTCGTAATTTTGCTTGTACATTTTTATAAAGGACGGTTCGTTTTGTTATGAGTCCTTTGTAGGTCATGATCTGGAACTTGTAAACACATCGGAAACTTCGTTTCGGGGGGGAAAAAAAATCGGTATTATCGGCAAAACTGGGATATCGGTAGACCCCTTAATTATAAAATATAAATAATTACGAGTGATAAATTTAAGAATGGCGTCATCAAATATGACCGCTGTTATTTTTGTCCTAACAAATACTCATATCGGCACTCATATCGGAAGAAAATATCGGTAATATCGGCAAAAATACTTATCGGTAGACCCCTAATATAAAATATAAATAATTAGGAGTGATGAATTTAAGAATGATCGATGTCATCAAATAAGACCGCTGGTTTTTGTCCTAACAAATACCCTATCGGCACTCATATCGGAAAAAAATATCGGTAATATCGGCAAAAATGCGTATCGGTAGTCCCCTAATATTAAAGATAAATAATTACGAGTGATAAATTTAAGAATGACGTCATCAAATATGACCGCTGGTTTTTGTCCTAACAAATATACTCATATCGGCAAAAAAAAATATCGGTAATATCGGTATCGGCAATATCGGCAAAAAGGCATATCGGTAGACCCCTAGTTAAAATATAATATCAATAGGCATGCAAATGTTTGAACTGATTTGTGATAATTTTCAACATGATTTTTTCAACATGCCTTTGAATATTTTTATTTAAAAATTCAAAATCTTGATTTACTTTAGACATTTCTTATTCATTGTTTTGTACATTGGATTGTGAATGTATCCTGAAAATTTGATACCCATATCTCTAAAATTAAAAAAGTTGTGAGGGAAAGAGTACAGAATTTTGAAATTTTGGTCACAAGTTTTGGAATAAATTATATAGGTTATATAAGGGGCAAAACAAAATTGTAACTTTACTCTTCTATAGAAGATAGAAAGACAAAACAAGTGTTTTTGAAAAGGTCTTAGCAAGCCCTTTAAAATGATATATTATTTAAGCCTATTAGACTACATTTGCATTTTCTGTCAAAGTACCTAATCAAGGCTAGTTTTGGGGAGAAAAATGATTAGCCTTTTTAATTACAGAGTCTCGTCTAATTATGAATGAAAGTTTAAAATAAAGGTACTTCATAATAATGGCATTAAGAAATCAAGTTGATGTTTCAGGTTTACCCAATGATTGCAAAAGTTTTATGGCCTGAGATTATAAATTTAAAAATTAATCTTTAGTTTACTTACTTTTACCTACTAAGAAAGTTTTGTATTACTATAGTCTACGTAGCGTATATTCATGTTTCTGACTCAATTTGTTTAAATTTCAGGCTTCTACTTTAAAAGATCAAAACTATACTACAAAAGACAGCTCATTGAAAACAGCAGGGGATGAAGCTCCCATTCACCGTATCCGCATCACTCTCACTAGCCGTGTTGTGAAAAGCCTGGAAAAGGGTATGCATCATTCAGTACTAATTTTGGGTGAAGCAAAGAAGTCGTACTCCCAAATGGGTTATATAGCAATTAATTATGCATTCTCTTCCTTTATTTAGTTTTAGAATTTTTATTTGTTAATTTACGTATGGGGTTAGGTTTAGTTATAATTGTAAATTTAGGTGTACCCAAAGGATTTTTGGCTTTAGCTGCAGTTTCTTTCTGTTCATTTAAAAAAAAATTATTTTATTTTAGTGTGTGCTGATCTTATCAAAGGAGCAAAAGAAAAGAATCTGAAAGTCAAAGGACCTGTACGCATGCCAACCAAAATTCTGCGCATTACCACTCGCAAAACACCTTGTGGTGAAGGCTCCAAGACCTGGGACAGATACCAAATGAGAATTCACAAACGTATTATTGACTTGCACAGCCCATCTGAAATTGTGAAACAGATTGTATCCTTATATTTTTGGTTATTTTGATTTGAATATTTTATTAGTTTTTTTATTTTATTATTTTTTCCAGGCCTGCCAACCCTCCCGATTTTTTCGGGATTATATGGATTTTTAGTCACTGTTACAGACTCTCACTTTTAAATATTTATGCTATACCATTATATCGTCTTTCACTTTTGCATGCTTTAGATTCAATTAACAATGGATTTATGATGTCCACAGGTACGGTGCTAATGTGCGAGTTATGGGAATAATAATAATTAGCCTCTTACTCTTTCTAAAAAGAGAGTTTCGTCCAATTATGAATGAAAGTTTTAATAAAGTTACTTCATGATACAGTGGGGCCCGCTTAAGTCGACTGCCTCAGGGTATGGAAAATGGCGCTGAGATAACCGATCGAGTTAAACGAAAACCAATATGGCGGCAAAATATTAACATGTGCTTGAAATTACTTTATAATTATATATATGATGTACACTAATTAGTGATGGGACGATTAATTGGTATCGTATCGGGACCCTAATATTTCTTCACTCTTTCCTAAGGTTAAGACCGTTAATTTTTAAGGACCGTTTAAATATAACCCAGGGTTCCCACTCAGTCAGGAATTCTTAAAATAATTTTCCCGGTCTTGAAAGTCGGGAAATAGTCTGGGAAAAGTTATGACTAGTCGGGAATTTATATATATATATATATATATATATATATCGAAGTAAATGTTTGATTACCAGTTTATAATTGTTTGCGCATGCGTTAAAGGTCAAATTTCTCGCCTCGTCCCATGGCGCGTGTTTGCAATGCCCGGCGAATTAAAAAATAAAGACATCAATACAGTAATTTTAAGTTTAATGCTTTTGACGTGCAGGATATTTGTCACTATGAGACCGCACTCGAATTTCCTCCGTCAATCAAATGATACGTGTAACTTGTAATATAAATAGTAACAAGTGCGTCCTTGACCCTATCAGAATTTGACCTACAACAGTGATTACATGTATATTATATATATACTAGAATATTAATATTAAGAAAATGATTTGATTTCACGGACACGCGCGTGTTAGTCACAGTCACGTATCTTACTGGTAACAAAGCAACAACAAACTTTTAAAAGAATAATAATAATTTTTTATTTAATTATATAAAAACCACCGTCAGTTCTCGATATAAACCTTTATTTTCTTTTTTAAAGATTCGTTTATCTTAAAAAATAAAATGATTAATGCATCAGAAAATGAATTAAGTTTAATAATAATATAAATAACATGCACAGCGAAATAATGACGGATTTAAGACCACTATCACCATTTCGAGTACCTCTGGTGAATACATACTCAATCTAACGGAATAAAATTGAAAGTAAAAACATCAGGTAATTTTTATTGAAATCTCGTAGAATCACACAATAGCCGGAAGTCTCGAAGAAAGCGAGATGTCAACACTGTTTTTGAACTAAAAATGCCAAAGTGCATTGCTAGGCAAACAGTCGGGGATCGAGCTAACCGACATTAAGTTGCAAAATTGGCACTCTTGTGCTCGAAATATTAGGGCTCGGCGACTTAAAAAAATCGAATTAACCGATGAAAAAATGCAAAGACAAAGAGAATTTGGCGGTTCCAAAAAAAAATGTCGACTTCATAGAGCTGACGAGTTAACCGGGCTCGAGTTAAGTGGGCTGTCGAGTTCTGGGGTATTCTTGACTCACAAGGCTTGCACTCAATAAACCAGAACACCATTAGATGAATCTATCATTTATTTGAAACAGGAATTCTCCAATACATAATAACACTGTCCTTTCATACACTACCAAAAACCGTCCCTCTAGCCTATCTGCTCTTTAGTCATCTTCCCCACACTACGTCACACTAAATCATGTGTCAACAATAGTGCGCAACATTCTAACATTAACATTCCCAAGGCGGGAAAACCCCATTATACTATAACATTTCCCTGGCATGGGCGCCACTGTATATACAAAGTTGAGTACTGGAACAGTTAATAATAGTTTTATAACAGCTAAATCCATAGTATTAATTATTAATTAATCAATGATTATTCTTTAACTAAGGGTATGCAGGTCCGCTCACATTCTTGCTAAAATTGATACTATTATAAGATTCCAGTCACTCGAAAGTCGATTAAAATGACAATTTAACTATTTTTGTACCCTCAAGATGTCAAAAAGCAATGCTACATAAATAATAAGCAGTAATTAGAATTTAGATATCGATCGACATTATTCGCACGCCCGTGCGAATAATGCTTGCCTTTTTTATTTATAATACAAAATATACACTTTCTCTTAATCGGTATTTTTTGTTTAAATCTCGTGTTCATGCATGAATGGCATCATCTTACTCAAGTATAACTATGATTAGATATTTTCAATCATTTTCCTTCATTATAAATTCAGACTTCAATCAGCATTGAGCCTGGAGTGGAGGTTGAGGTAACCATTGCAGATGCTGCGTAATAAGGGTTTTTAAAATAAACTGAAAAGTTGATGTAATATGTTTGTTTTTTGTGGGCTTTTTCTTTTTGTTGTTTTAAAAACAAATTTAATTGGTGTCAATGTCAAATCTCTCCATGTTATTATGTTATGTGCCTGTTTTGTTTTTTGTGAATATAAGCATAAGCATCACTCAAACGGAAAACCTGTAACAAAATTGTATTTTCATTTACGCAGTGACTTGGCCTAGTAAATAATTACTAAAACCAACAAAAAAATAAAGTGGTTTCCTGAATGTTTTTCTATAGTAATCAATAAAGTTAATGGTTGAACAGTAAGTTATTTCATTTCTTGATTATAAATCATTCAAGCATTTATTTACGCCAAATGATTGCTTTCATTTGTTTGTTAGCTTGTACTTGTAAAATTATGTCATCAGTTATTTTGATCTTGTTCACTGAATTCATTTGTTCTTCCTGTCCAAAATTCAGTTACCTCAGGAAAACCCAACACACCCAACACTTTACATTTCAAACTTTTATTCTTATATTAATTCAATACTAGAGACAATTGATAATACATGTGATGATAAGCATAGGATGCAATAATCTGTATAGAAATAGGAGAAACAGGGCAGCGGTGGTCTAGCAGTAGCGCGCTGGACTGCCGAACCGAGACAGAAGAGTAGAGAGTCACAGGTTCTATTCTTGGTGCTGGCAAGGCCCCCGGGGCATTGTGCTAGCCACAGTGTGCCTTGCTCGTTAGTGGTGGCTACACGCTACTTTCACATGCAGTTCATGCACCCTAGTCAGTCATGGACTGGAAAGGGGATTATTATAGAAGGAATGTTTAACAGATAAGATGGAATTGGTCATCTTCAGGTGTCTTATTTAAAGTTATTTTATCCTCTTAAAAATTGCTACGCCAATACGTATTGATTTTACCAAAATAATAGAGATCAAACATGATTTTTTAGTACTGAACAAAATTTCCTGTAACTTTTAATTAGTTTTTATGTTCTTTACCAAGAAAAGCATATTATAGAAACACTATAGGTATTTAAGTAATATATTTATTAAGCATCAAATGGTAGTTAAAAATTGCTCAAATGTGCAACAAATCTAGTCTATCATTTTAGTGTCTCTAACATACATATACAAAGTAGTTCAGTTTTAATGAAATGACTGTTTCCTTGCTACTAGTACCACATAATTCTTAAATAAATTAAGAGTCACAATTAGAGTAGATAAAAGATTATCAAATTAACATAAGCATGGCATTTGTATGTAGTGAATTTAACCTGATTGCAATACATTAATCTTGTCTTACGGTACATATAATTATAGTGAACAAAAAGTGGGTGAGACTGCAATCAGGCTAGATTAGTAGATGAATAACATGTAAACAGGGTATGAGTGAAACTGACAAGAGCATACCAAAAACTGCGAACATTTTGGCAAAGGCCTTCCTCAACAAACGCAGTACACAAATGTGTACTGTATATTGAGGAAGGCTCTTTGGGGAAATGTTCGCTGTTTTGTTACGTCCCATGTTTACATGATATTCATCTACTATTATAATTATAGCAACATATCACGGTTACTGGTACACAATTTCAAGTTTGCTGAAAATTGACCTAAAGTTAATTTTTTTATTCCCTTTATTTTGAAAAAAGTTTATTTCTAAGTCTTGTATTTGTATAACAGGCAATAGAGTACCAAACATTTGTATAAATAACTAGCGGACCCATCGTGCGTTGCAACGATCTCAGTACAAAGGAATACATATAGCTGCTAAAACACGCAATTACTTCACAGCGGTCACCGGGGCCCCGTCAAATTTGTTACATTCGAAGCTTCACGATAATCTGTTTACATACCATTCAATTCGCAATTCATCTAATACAAATATATATTATATCTCACTATTCTCTCTAGCGTATGATAGTACAGTGTGTACAATGCTGGAATGCGGAAGAATACAATATTATTCAAAAGTTTACTGAAAACTTTAAAATTTCGTATCATGTTAACTGCCTGCAGAAGAACGAAATCGTAGCAAACACTTACTGAGCGAGAGTATATCACTCGCTACATAAGGGTAATCAATCATCCATTCATGGTGAGACGAGCTTCTAGACTGTCAAGATATTATACATCACTCGATGCGAGTTACTGAGACTCGAAATAACCTCACGACTTCTATAGAGAGCAACACTTCATCATAACACACTTCTTATGAGAGTAGTCTCTTTATCCCTCACAGTCTCTACTAGTTTCTATGCGACACAATTATTACCGATGATCAAAAGAGACATGCATTCTACGGGGCCTCTCGGGCCCCATTCGGTGTGCAACAGCGCCATCGTCTAGACTCTTTACGCACAACGCTGATTGCTCTATTCAGCGCGAGAGCAGTAGCCGAACATTCATGGTCTCAAGGGCATAGTACTCCCAGGGCTGCGACACATTTGATGCACTATCTAGAGCGTAGACACACACTAACATAATCTTTAGCCTCGAGTACTCGCTGAGGCACACGGAGAGAGACTACTCAGCTCTACACAGATCTAGTCGCGGCACTCACCGTACAAAGACTCGAGAATACATATATCATGCGACCGGAGTTGGCACCTCAGAGAGTGTCACTCACATCACAGTAATATCTATATATATACACACAAGTATACGAGAAAGTGCAATGAGTTTGCAATCACTGATAGTCGAGTGAGAGATCACGACATAGCAAGTAAGCGGAGTGATATCATCTGAACTATTCGCGTACCATGCACACGTCACACACAGACACAGAGCACATCTACACTAGAGAGACACAGCACAAGCCCAGATAACTACTCTCACACAACCTCTAAGTTTCAGCGAGATCACTCTGAATACGACAACTTCACACACAAAGTGAGTGAGACAAATGAGCCACTACTGTACCTATATCTTCTCTCTAACATAAATACAGAGGCTACTCTGACCAAATCACCCTCACTTCTATATATACACACTTATAGGATCACTTAACACTCTGATAAGTGATTATGAGTTATCCAATTACACTCTTACACACAACACAATGTACACATCCATATCAATCGCAACTCATTACTACAATGTTCATAGTCACTTATCAGTACCCGCGAGAGAGTCCCGAGCAAAGAAAGTATAATAGGACACATCTCTTTAGTGGCGAACGCCCAGGGCGCACATTACATGACATATAGCACAACAGCATCAACGTACATCATATTACCACGCGTGCAGACATATATATTTTATGAGACTACACAACATGCAATAACTCAGAGGTACATAACACATCACATAATCACATCTACGATCCTAATACGACACGCTTCTGTAAGAAACACATATATAGACAGATGGGGAATAAATAATATCTATCAACACGCGATATCATAGAGTTAGAAGACAAACACAGAGATCTTTCGAACACCTCATTGAAGTCACACTATAGAAGAGGAAACTAACATCTGTATCCACATCACGAGAGAACACACATACACCTTACAGAGCAAACCTGCGTCAAATAGAATGCGCTACGCTGCACTACGACACAAGTCACATCAGTCAGAGCCTATCATATGTTAGACACAGCTGAGCTCGCGGTTAAGATAACACACACATACACACTAGCGGTTACATCTGAAGAGACTGAGTGCGAGAGACTCGAGATCGTCGTTATATGTGAGGAGAGGTGATACTATCTCTTCTCTCTCTATCTATGAGAGGAGAAAAATAATGAATGGTGTTGTGAGCCATCCAAAACTCTACAGACGAGCTGGCTGAGTGGGTAAGGCGAAAGTTGATTTTTTTTGTGGAAGGGGTAAATTTGGATGTTAAAGGGGGACAGTAATTAGGGGGATATTGGGGTAGTAAAATTTTTGGGGGGGATATGGGGGGGGTATGGGGGTGTGTTGTGTGAAAACTATAAAGGACATTTAATCACAACCTCGTTCTAGACCATGCCTGGAGAGC
>CALYLW010002009.1:0-75973 GCA_944989445.1 Ampullaceana balthica
TCAATGAATGAATTGAAATATTTTTTTTAAAAATCTGTTGACTATTATTTTAATCGTGCGACGCCGGGTAACCCGGCTAGTTACATTATATATGATAAATAGGCAACTTAATATTTTTATTATAAAATAATGAAAGCTTGCAGACTTTTAGTTTTCAATTATGACTTAAAGTAAAAGAAGAATCAGAAACAAATTTCTATATTTTTCAACTGTTGTTATAGCTTACTTTTCAATTACATATGATAAATATATATCAATTTACTTTCTTTCAACCCTGACTAACTATGATTACAAAACTGATATTATATCACTTAGAATAGGACTGTGATAAAGCTTTTAAATAAAATACAAAATACACAAACAAATTGTTTTGTGATAACAATAAATTTGAGCTAATAAATACATTTTCCACTAATGCCTTTATCAGTACAATTAGCATAAAGTACTTACTTACATAAGTAATAAAATCATATTTAAATTATTAAGACATACTAATGTAAAAAAAAATAATTCATGTACCTTCTCAAATAAAGGAATCCATACAAATTAAACATTTTTATTTTAAAATATGTAATCGCTATGTTGTAATAAGATCTACATTTCGCAGTAAAGAAACATGCAGCAAGAGCTGCATTTAACTTCCTGACGCGCCCATTTCTATACCTTCAAACTGGTAGTCAAGCAATAAGTCTGCTTTATTTCCGTTTTAAATAAAATAGTACTTCAAAATCTTATTTTAAAAAATAATATTCAATAAATTATAAAAAATAGAGCAGTGATACAGTGACCTATATTGCATTTATTTTCTCTACCATTTTGTCAGCTACTGAAATAGGCATCTGAAATTATCAAGTGTCTTAGTTATCATAGCACAAACTTTAAAAAAATATATAATTACAATTTTAGTGAAATTTATCTTAGTCTAGTCCTATTTTTTAAATTTCCCTCTGCTGTTATAAGCAGCCATACGTTTTATCTTATCTTATCTTATCTGTTTATAGACGCTCCTTCTATACAGAAGATTATTGTGTCCTACGCTTATCTATGGTTTGTGTTTAGTCCTGCATTTTTATTAGAGATTTAAATGTTGATAAAGTGTTGGTTTTCCTGGATTCTTCAGGCAACCCATTCCACGCCCGAATTCCGGACGGGAAGAAGGAAAACTTGTATGTGTTTGTTCTTGCATACGGAATAAGAAAGGTGTTTTTATCCTTATGTCTATCTGAGGGTTGTATTAAGTTATCTTTGTGTTGTATTTCTAAATTAGAATTAATTGCTTTATGTATGATTACTACTTTGCTCTTGGTTCTTCTATCCTCTAGTGTTTCAAGGTTTAATGATTTAACTAATGGTGTTATTCTTGTCAGTTTCGAATATTCTCCAGTAATGAATCTGGCAGCTCTTTTTTGAATTTGTTCTAGTTTATCAATGTTTTCTTTGGTGGATGGGTCCCATACTATTATTCTACTTTATATTTGAATATTGTTTCACTGATTTTATGTTTATGAAGCCTTATTAAAATTCTTTTAAGACATACAGTTTTTTAATGATGTTATTTTTTTTATTACTTTAAAACATTTTAAGCTTTTTTTGTAAAAAAATCGCTAATAAGAAATGAGTGTTTACTGTTAAATTGCATGTCAAGATCATTGATGATTAACTTAAATAAGTAAATTTATAGGAATGAGCAAGTAAAATTTAATTTGGAGAAATCTTGATTAGTGATTTAGGGATAAGGCATTTATTGGTATGGAAAAAATGAAATTAATTAAAAATCATTAAAAGATAAATATGGAGGATGTGGAGAGGGGGTTATTATTGTATCAAACATTATTTAAACATTAAACAACATCGGTTTAATACAACCACAGGACTAGTTTTAATTGCATTGTATATATATAGAAATATATTATGATATTTTAAGAGAGATAGTTACACACTTGTAAACATATACGCTCCCGCAAAGTACAAAGAAAAATCTTTGTTTTACAATACACTAGTTCCAAATTTGAAATATTTATTTAAGAGAGGCAATACTATTTTAGGAGGAGATTTTAATTATATCACATGCCCTCTAGATACAACCCACCCTTATATCACAAGCCCTCTAGATATAACCAACCCTTATATCACAAGCCCTCTAGATACAACCAACCCTTATATCACAAGTCCTCTAGATACAACCAACCCTTATATCACAAGCACTCTAGATACAACCAACCCTTATATCACAAGCCCTCTAGATACAACCAACCCTTATATCACAAGCCATCTAGATATAACCAACCCTTATATCACAAGCCCACTAGATACAATCAACCCTTATATCACAAGCCCTCTATTTACAACCAACCCTTATATCACAAGCCCTCTAGATACAACTAACCCTTATATCACAAGCCCTCTAGATACAATCAACCCTTATATCACAAGCCCTCTAGATACAACCAACCCCAATAGAAAAGGAACAATACTAAAAGTAACAACAGGGATAGAAGTATTACAATACATAACGAATACATATAAATTAGTAGACACATACATAACACTTCACGGACAACCTCCACAAGCAAAAACATTTGAGTCTGTTGATACAGTTGTGGAAGTGGAAGACGCCGTGCACTATCCGGTAGAGTTGGAAGTGGAAGAAGCCTTGCACTATCCGGTAGACGCCGTGCACTATCCGGTAGACGCCATACACTTTTCAGTAGACGCCATGCACTATCCGGTAGAGTTGGAAGTGGAAGACGCCATGCACTATCCGGTAGAGTTGGAAGTGGAAGACGCAATGTACTATCCGGTAGAGTTGGAAGTGGAAGACACCGTGCACTATCCGTAGAGTTGGAAGTGGAAGACGCTGTGCACTATCCGGTAGAGTTGGAAGTGGAAGACGCAATGCACTATCCGGTAGAGTTGGAAGTGGAAGACGCCATGCACTATCCGATAGGGTTGGAAGTGGAAGTCACCGTGCACTATCCGGTAGAGTTGGAAGTGGAAGACACCGTGCACTATCCGGTAGAGTTGGAAGTGGAAGACGCCATGCACTATCCGGTAGAGCTGGAAGTGGAAGACGCCGTGCACTATCCGGTAGAGTTGGAAGTGGAAAACGCCGTGCACTATCCGGTAGAGTTAGAAGTGGAAGACACCGTGCACTATCCGGTAGAGTTGGAAGTGGAAGACGCCTTGCACTATCCGGTAGAGTTGGAAGTGGAAGACGCCATGCGCTATCCGGTAGAGTTAGAAGTGGAAAACGTCGTGCACTATCCAGTAGAGTTGGAAGTGGAAGACGCCGTGCACTATCCGGTAGAGTTGGAAGTGGAAGACACCGTGCACTATCCGGTAGAGTTGGAAGTGGAAGACGTCGTGCACTATCCGGTATAGTTGGAAGTGGAAGACGCCGTGCACTATCCGGTAGAGTTTGAAGTGGAAGACGCCATGCACTATCCGGTAGAGTTGAAAGTGGAAGACGTCGTGCACTATCTGGTGGACGCCGTGCACTATCCGGTAGAGTTGGAAGTGGAAGACACCGTGCACTATCCGGTAGAGTTGGAAGTGGAAGACGTCGTGCACTATCCGGTAGAGTTGGAAGTGGAAGACGCCGTGCACTATCCGGTAGAGTTTGAAGTGGAAGACGCCATGCACTATCCGGTAGAGTTGAAAGTGGAAGACGTCGTGCACTATCTGGTGGACGCCGTGCACTATCCGGTAGAGTTGGAAGTGGAAGTCGCCATGCACTATCCGGTAGAGTTGAAAGTGGAAGACGTCGTGCACTATCGGTAGAGTTTCAGTTGTGGAAGTGGAAGACGCCATGCAATATCCGGTAGAGTTTCAGTTGTGGAAGTGGAAGACGCCGTGCAATATCCGGTAGAGTTTTAGTTGTGGAAGTGGAAGACGCCGTGCAATATCCGGTAGAGTTTTAGTTGTGGAAGTGGAAGACGCCATGCACTATCCGGTAGAGTTTTAGTTGTGGAAGTGGAAGACGCCGTGCACTATCCGGTAGACGCCGTGCACTATCCGGTAGAGTTTCTTCCCAACTCTGAATCCTCCAGACACTTCTGAGCACCATCTAATTTTGAAGGTTGTGGCACCAATAATGTTACTGCGAAACTCACTGCCTTAGAAACTTTGTAACGGCACAGGACTTCAGGTCACGTGTGTGCACAAAATCCTAATTGAGACATCTATTTTTACTGACCATGGCTCAGGTGAGAACATTTTTATTCCTCGGATCTCAGTTATACCTTCTGATCTCCCATTTCAATTTAAGCACCTTCAATTTCCATTAAGGTTTTTTCTTCGAAATGACAATAAACAAGTCTCAGGGACATCCATACAACAATGACAATAAACAAATCTCAGAGACACCCTTACAACAATGACAATAAACAAGTCTCAGGGACACCCTTACAACAATGACCATAAACAAGTCTCAGGGACACCCTTACAACAATGACAATAAACAAGTCTCAGAGACACCCTTACAACAATGACAATAAACAAGTCTCAGAGACACCCTTACAACAATGACAATAAACAAGTCTCAGAGACACCCTTACAACAATGACAATAAACAAGTCTCAGAGACACCCTTACAACAATGACCATAAACAAGTCTCAGGGACACCCTTACAACAATGACAATAAACAAGTCTCAGGGACACCCTTACAACAATGACAATAAACAAGTCTCAGAGACACCCTTACAACAATGACCATAAACAAGTCTCAGAGACACCCTTACAACAATGACAATCAGAGACACCCTTACAACAATGACAATAAACAAGTCTCAGAGACACCCTTACAACAATGACAATAAACAAGTCTCAGAGACACCCTTACAACAATGACAATAAACAAGTCTCAGAGACACCCTTACAACAATGACAATAAACAAGTCTCAGGGACACCCTTACAACAATGACAATAAACAAGTCTCAGGGACACCCTTACAACAATGACAATAAACAAGTCTCAGAGACACCCTTACAACATGACCATAAACAAGTCTCAGGGACACCCTTACAACAATGACAATAAACAAGTCTCAGGGACACCCTTACAACAATGACAATAAACAAGTCTCAGGGACACCCTTACAACAATGACAATAAACAAGTCTCAGGGACACCCTTACAACAATGACAATAAACAAGTCTCAGAGACACCCTTACAACAATGACAATAAACAAGTCTCAGAGACACCCTTACAACAATGACAATAAACAAGTCTCAGAGACACCCTTACAACAATGACAATAAACAAGTCTCAGTGACACCCTTACAACAATGACAATAAACAAGTCTCAGAGACACCCTTACAACAATGACAATAAACAAGTCTCAGAGACACCCTTACAACAATGACAATAAACAAGTCTCAGAGACACCCTTACAACAATGACAATAAACAAGTCTCAGAGACACCCTTACAACAATGACAATAAACAAGTCTCAGGGACACCCTTACAACAATGACAATAAACAAGTCTCAGGGACACCCTTACAACAATGACAATAAACAAGTCTCAGAGACACCCTTACAACAATGACAATAAACAAGTCTCAGAGACACCCTTACAACAATGACAATAAACAAGTCTCAGGGACACCCTTACAACAATGACCATACACAAGGCTCAGAGACACCCTTACAACAATGACCATAAACAAGTCTCAGGGACACCCTTACAACAATGACAATAAACAAGTCTCAGGGACACCCTTACAACAATGACCATACACAAGGCTCAGAGACACCCTTACAACAATGACCATAAACAAGTCTCAGGGACACCCTTACAACAATGACAATAAACAAGTCTCAGGGACACCCTTACAACAATGAACATACACAAGGCTCAGAGACACCCTTACAACAATGACCATAAACAAGTCTCAGGGACACCCTTACAACAATGACAATAAACAAGTCTCAGGGACACCCTTACAACAATGACAATAAACAAGTCTCAGGGACACCCTTACAACAATGACAATAAACAAGTCTCTGAGACACCCATTGAATATTGAGAATTCATTCTATTCCCATTCTGTTTTAATCATTCTTTTCTTTTTGGTTAGGATTTGAAATATGAATATTTTTTTTAAAAATTACTCATAATAATGAGCTAATGATGAAGACTCATCAAATGATCAAACTGCAGTTTCATTCAATATTTACAGTCAGACTTCCCCACTGACCACTGTGTTGAAAATTATTGAAAATCAAAATTCCTCATCCTCTTCATGGTTTCTTCTTATATTACACACAAACTTGTAAGACTTCTAGTACTGCTTGTCAAAGTAATTACTTGTAGAAGTTGTGTAGTGCCAGGAATTTGGGCGGGTGAGCAAGTAGAGACCTATACTAGAAATTAAATCATGGACCAATGGAAACTTTCCTCTAGCACGGGCATAGGCCCTAAAAGCCAACATTCCTAGTCTAATACTAATATCATTTGGCTTGTCTGACTTTCTCATATTTTACTTGTGTTATTATGAATTACAAATCAGTGAGAGTTAAGGTGTCGTTTTAACTTTTTATCACTCAAATGAACACCAACTCACCACTCTTACTATCTATTAGGATTATCTTTATATAGCTTATAACACATGACATGGTGTGAGTGACATGCACCCACTACCACTACTACTACGACTAGCACTAGTCGCCGTGTCGAAGCGCTGTCACTGTAACTGTAACGACAACAGTTCAAAACAAACAGTGGCCTAACCATTGAATATCATTACAGCATAGTAGCCAACGACAACCCATAGGTGCGGGGTCAAACCCATTGAGAGGGAGAAAAATTGTGAAATTTTGACTTTTATTGTAAGACTGGTCAGATAGAAATCTGCCGGCATTTTTTAAAATAAGCAAAAGCGAAAGCGAAAGTTGGTGAACAAGATGGCGGGCGACCTACTTAGGACTTGCTCTCAATACAAACCACCCGATGTGCCCCTATTTATTGAAACGTACAATTTTATTCACCCCGTTACATTCATTCTTTACAAAAATGCTAATTTCTATCAATTTGTACAAATTATCACTCGATGAAAACATATGCTTTATATATACCCCAAATTTGTGTCGAATATTGTCTACGGCCATACCACGTTGAAAATACCGGTTCTCGTCCGATCACCGAAGTCAAGCAACGTCGGGCGTGGTTAGTACTTAGATGGGTGACCGCTTGGGAGCACCACGTGTTGTAGACACTTTTTTTTTCTTTCTCTGCTTATTTATTATTTATTATTTTATATACGTACATAATATTTACTTAATTAGACAATTTGATCTTTAGTATATCTCCCCTCCCCACCCCTACTTAATATAAAAAAATATACATATCAAGTATATTTGAGTTGGTAGTTGGCTTGCTAATATAAATACCCATGTGCCATGTGGTAACAAATTTCCTTTGTAGTCTGTTTCATTTGAAACAAATACAGTAAGAAAAATAAAGAAAAAAACAACAACAAACAAACAAAACAACAACAGCAACAACAACAAAACCGTAGATGTTTCCTATCCGTTGATCGATAATTTTACGTTTATGTCCGGAGGTGTCAAATACATCCTAATAGCCAACTTAAAGGTAGCCCACACATCATTCTGTACCTTTTCTTCGCATACAAAAACACCCACGTCCTGCCTAGACGTCAAAGTAAAGTTTACTATGATAATAATAATAATTTAATAATAACAGTAATATACACCCATTAAAAGGCACTTTTCGTTGTCAACGGCCATACCACGTTGAAAATACCGGTTCTCGTCCGATCACCGAAGTCAAGCAACGTCGGGCGTGGTTAGTACTTAGATGGGTGACCGCTTGGGAACACCACGTGTTGTAGACACTTTTTTATTTTTTTCCCCTCACGCCCCAACCCACCCATAAAGACCCCCCCCTTCTCTTTACTCACCCACCTTTCTGTTCGCTTCTTTTAATATTAAAAAAATAAAATAATTATAACAATGATAGTGATAAAAATCATATCAACGTCATTTATTAATTTTCAAAAATACTTTTGTTATTTATTCATTACAAAAACTGTTAGTTATTCTTTATTATTGTAATTATATATAATTTAATTTCTTTACATATGTATTATATTTGTTAACCCAAGTCTGGAGCAATAGAGGAGCAGGGGGGGGGGAGGAAGAGAGCCATGGGTCGGCTGATGGCCATTACCATAGAATAATACATATAGCCAATTACATCCCTTTGACAAGTATTTTTAGGCATGACAGAATCAAATGCACCGCCTCTCACTTATACATATATATAATATATATACATCTCCCAACCTCCCCGCCCGCCACTGCCAAGCAGCATCGCTTTGCCTTTAGTTGTTAATTTTTTTTAAAAATAATAATAAAAAGGATATTATTAGCAATAAAGGTTGAGCAGGCCAGCAATGGACGGAAACATTTCTTTCTTTAGTTAATGTCATGTGCGTGTAAAAATAATTCACCGCCGCCATACATTGATATAATATTATGACATGGAGGCTATCCAAAAGTGCGTCTGCGCTAAATATGGAACTAAAATCAGCAATAACAGTATTAAATAAATAAAATAATAAAACTGTCCAAGAATAAAAAGTGAAACAGATAAGTTTGAAAAAGGTGAGAGGGGCGGGTGAAACCACTATAGATCGGTATAGACGCAAACTCAAGCTCATTCAAAAACATGTGGGGTGGCCCTAATAAGGGCCGTTGGTGATGGTGACGTCCGTCTGATGTGCGGTAGTGGTGGCTTAATTAACCGCCGAAGCAGTACAGGGTGCGGCCTTGACGTTTCAGGGCGTAGACTCCATCCATGGCAGTGACAGTCTTCCTCTTGGCATGCTCGGTGTAGGTGACGGCATCTCGGATGACGTTTTCAAGGAAAACCTTCAGGACGCCCCTGGTTTCCTCATAGATGAGACCGGAGATACGTTTCACACCACCTCTGCGTGCAAGACGACGAATGGCAGGCTTGGTGATACCTTGGATGTTATCACGCAATACTTTGCGATGACGCTTGGCGCCTCCTTTGCCTAATCCTTTACCTCCCTTTCCTCGGCCAGACATGGTGATTTGTTGTTTGTGTATTTCTAGGTGGTAGAAAAAAACTGACGATCGTGCGCCGCGGCTCCCTTTTATAGCCCACCACACCGTGCCTCAGCTAACATGGCGGACGACGCACCGATTGGCTGGATGGTGAAAAACGCGACCAATGAAAATCGGCTAGTAGACTGCTCTCTTCTCTCTATCACTAGACAAGGGAGAGAGGCGCTTTGTTGTGGTTTTCTTTTTAGTTACATATTTTATTTTTAAAACAAAAATCATATTTGCAGTGGGGAAAAAGTAAATAAAAAAATATATACCTATTTCATAACTGTCGGCGTGCAGTATTCTGTGTGATTTCCAACAAAACTAAATAATGATAAAATAAATTTAAAAAAAAACCCAGCCCGTTTTGTATTGTATCGGTTTGAATAGCCCACGTCATATGTAAACAGTGTGTAAGTGCCGTAAGACTCTCGGAACACACGTGCCATTACTTATTATGATTACAATTTCTATCACTCAACAACCCACCGCCACCCCCACTTGAACAGGAGCGACTGGGTGGTTGCTGTCGGTGACGTTTTGTTGTTGTGGGGCTATACTATAAATAATTAAACGATAACAACAAACTCAACCGACTGACTGTTTACGTAGTTTGTTTTCCTTTTAAACGACATACAAATTACATAAGGTCAACAATAACAAACAAACACACCTGCCATAACAGGGCAAATAACACGTTGGTGGCGGAAACAAACCGACTCAGCTAATTGAGGATGAGTTGGGGGTGGTCCTAAAAAGGACCGTTGTTTGGATAAGGGTGGTGAGTGTTTGGGGGAGTCACATTTTAGGCACGCTCGCCTCTGATACGCCTGGCCAGCTGGATGTCCTTGGGCATGATGGTGACACCCTTGGCGTGGATGGCGCACAAGTTGGTGTCCTCAAAGAGACCGACGAGGTAAGCCTCGCTAGCCTCCTGAAGGGCCATGATGGCTGAGCTCTGGAAGCGCAGGTCGGTCTTGAAGTCCTGAGCGATCTCACGGACCAAACGCTGGAAGGGCAGTTTGCGGATGAGCAGCTCGGTGCTCTTCTGGTAACGACGGATCTCTCTCAGGGCGATTGTTCCAGGCCTGTAACGATGGGGCTTCTTGACTTCACCGGTGGCTGGGGCGGACTTTCTTGCAGCCTTAGTGGCCAGCTGCTTACGTGGGGCCTTGCCTCCGGTGGATTTACGAGCGGTCGGCTTGGTACGTGCCATTTTAATCCAGCAACGATAACAAAATACGCCGAGTAGAGCGATTTTAAAGAAAAAGGAGTTGCGGCGGAAACCTCAAATTACTATCATCGATCTCCGCTGCAGTCCCTTTTTCGGACATAGCGTTTAATTTTTATTCTTTTTAGATGTACATTTAATTTTGGCTGAAGGCCTTACACGTTACAAAAATTATTATTATTATTATTATTTTTTTTTATTTTTTTTTGGGTTTTTCAAATTTTGGATGACAATGAAATGATATGAGAGGACAATATGATATACACTGGAAACAGTAACGATGAACACAGTCAATAATTAAATAGGCATCGTGAAGTGAGTGATAAGCCCCGTGAAGTGAAATATGAGAATGAGAGGGACGAAAAGTGACATGGTGTGAAACCAAGTACAGGTAAAGGATGATTGATGATGGCTGTTCCTCCAGTGGACTTGTCCGTGCCTAACTCCTGGGTTCCGCCGATTCCTCTCTGAAAGGAAAAGACGAATTTCTGAGCGTAGACACTGTCTGGGGTTATGCCCTTACATTTTTATGCAAACATGAATATATTTACATTTATTTACAGCTGGAGCATATATTATTTACATATTAAATTATTAATTTAGTTTAGGTATAGTGTTTACTTTAGATTTAAGTTTTTATGTTTGGTCTATTAAGTTTTGGATTTTTGCTCTAAATATTGTTTCTATTAAAGATTCGGTATATTTGTGTTTATTGAAAATTACATTAGTTCTGCACTGCCAAATGTGCAGTCTGTATTCTGCCAGCAGTCGTAGGCTGATGACATGTTGAGTTGCGTTGTGAGATTTAGGAATAGTGTTTAAGGTTATTGCTCTATCGATATTTACTGGGTAACTTGTTCCAGCTTTTAAAAGTTATGTTAATGTGGATTTTGTATTTTGTATTACTTTGCATTCCAAGAACAGATGTCTCTATGTCTCTATCAATAAATATTGACAGAGTGGACATCTTGGCCTATGGAGTGTTTTTTGTTCAGGTCTTTCTGAAGTTGGTGTCATATTATATATTAATCTAAAGGTTACTTCCCTAGCTCTAGGTTCTATTTCTTTAATGTGTAAGTTTTTAAAAGTGTCTTCTATTTCTATCTGGTTGAAATGTCGCAACCACCTGATTCTCTCGAGGTGAGGGGTTTTCTGCCGATCTCTCAGGTGGTTGTAGATTTCCTTGTTCGTTTTGTTGATTAAACTCTCGTTATTCCTTATTGCGCGTAAACTGGTCTGATAAAAGGAGGGGAGTCTCGTCCCCAGGTAGTGAGGTGTTTTATTATCCATAGGTGTCAGACGTGTCAGTCTGACCCCTATGTAGTAGTGTGTTAGTGAGTGTTCCACGTGGTCCTTGATTGCCTGTCCTAGATGTCTGATCCTCATGGCTTTAATCTTTGTTTCTATATCTTGCAGATTTGTACCTCCGTCTAATTTAGTCTGCATTAGAGTTGATTTCTTTATATTAGATTTTGTGTTTTTAAAAATATATTTCCTAATCCTTAAGTTAATTTTTGTTAGGGTTTCTGGGGGAATATACAAAATGTTTCCTACGTAAATTAATTTAGGTATGATTAAGGTGTTTATTAGTGTGCTCCTTCCAAATATTGTCTTGGATGTGTATTGATATCGAGTGATTGTTTTATCTACGAATTTAATTAATGATTCCCATGTTCCTTTGTGTACCCTCCATGGGTTGTTGGTGAAAGTTATTCCATATATGAGTAGCTCTTTCTTCCCTTCCAGATTAAGGGGATAATCTTCCTTATCCGTGAGTTTTCCCAATTCCCATGATTTCTGATTTCCTTACGTTAATTTTTGATCCACTTCCTAGTCCAAATTCTTCAAAAGTTTCCATTATCCTATTGATTGCGTTGTTGCTTTGCGGGAATAGTATGGTGTCGTCCGCGTACGCTAATAGTTTCCTCTCTCTTCTGTTTGGTAAGTTGATTCCTTTTATTGTGTCGTCTAGTCTAATCTTCTCTAATACTGGCTCTATCGCAAGGATGTATAGGTAGGGTGAAAGAGGACATCCCTGCCTAACCGATCTTTGTATTTCTATTCCCTCCAATAGTGTGTTGTTGATGAGAAGTTTGCTGATGGGATTTTTGTATATTATTTTAATCCAGTCACACACGTAGTTTCCTAGATTATTTTTATTAAGTATTTTGTGTAAGTATGAGTGGGATACTCTATCAAACGCTTTCTCTTGGTCGAGTGCCAAGATACTTGCTGCTATGTTTTTATCTTTGGCATAATATATTAAATCTCTAATGAAATGGTTATGGTTATTTATATTTCTATCTTTAATGCTACATTGTTGGTCTGGGTGCACTAAATCTTTTAGGTAAGGTTTAATTTTATTCGCTATAACTTTAGTTAATATTTTGTAGTCAGTGTTAAGTAACGATATGGGTCTATAGTTTTTAGTTTGCGTTCTATCTGTTTTCTTTTTAGGGAGTAGTTTAATATAAGACTCCCCCATGTTGTGCGGAAGTTGTTTGTTCCTATACGCTTCGCTTATCACCGCGTGGAGGAGTGGCGTCACCTGTGAAGCGAATTGTTGATAGAATTCCGTGGTCAGTCCGTCTGGTCCGGGTGATTTTCCTTTGTTCATATCGTCTAACGCCGTCTTGATGTCTGTGACTTCTATTTGTTTTTCCAGTTCAGCCGTCTGGGCGTCTTCCAGCGTCTTAGCGTAAGCCGCGTACTTGTCCTGGACGTCTGGGTTTGTTTGTTCGTGTGTGTATAGTTTTGTGTAATAGTCTGTGAATGTGTCTACTATTCCTTCCTTGTCGTCACGTATCCTTCCGCTGGTGTCCTCGATTGCTTGGATGTTGTTACTACGCTGGATGTTTTCTTCTACTTTTAAAAAATGTTTTGTTGGGACCTCTAGATTATCTATTAATGTTCTGCTTCTTACTTGAGCTCCTTTGTATTTATATTGTTTAAATAAGTCTAACTCTTTCTCTAACTCTATAACTTCGGGGTCGGTGGGGTCGATTAATTTTAGTATTGGTATTTGGTGTTTGAGTTCTTTCTCTCGTTCCTTACGTTCTTTGTTTATGCGTGCGGCGATTGTCTGTGTAACTCTTCTCACTGTTGATTTGAAGAGTTCCCAGTGTCTGCCTATGTTGTTAGTTGGTATTGTTGTTGTATATTGTTTAATGATAAAAGTTATTGTTTCTAGATATTTGTTGTTTTCCAAAAGAGTGTTGTTGAATTTCCAGTGTGGAGACCGTCCGGTGGCCTTATCATTGTGTCCGTTTAACTGTATTTTGATTGCCTTGTGATCTGTGTATTTAAGTGTGTCTTCTATGTGTATTGCCCTATATATAGCTGACGATGTTGGCACATACAGCCTATCCAGCCTGGCGCTTGCTGTGCGTAGGGTTCTTTGGTGTGTTGTTTCCCTCCCTTTGGGGTACTTTGCCCTGTACGCATCAGTCAGGCTGTATGTGTCGGTAATGTACCTTATAATTTCCGTCTGACTATTTTCTTCTATAATACTTTCATCTCTATATCTATATCGGTTGGTGGAGTCTAATGGTTCGTTAACATAATTAAAATCTCCTCCCATTATAATTTCTTCCCTGTCCTGAATATTATCTATGAATTGTGGGATTTTCCCGTAAAAAGGTTTCCTCCTATTCTGATCTGCTGGTGCGTATATGTTGATAAGTGTGTATTTTTGTTGGTTGTTTGTGATGTTGACTGTGGTTATCCTTCCTTCGTTGTCGTTTTCTTTGTTCGTGATCTTCCATCGGTCTGATGTTTGTATGATGGCTGTTCCTATTCCTCTGCAGTTTTTTCCGTTGCTGTAGTGTGCGTGTGTGTGTTTAAAGCCTAAGCTTGTAGTGTAAGTGTTAGCGTCATGTTCCGTGTGTATGTTTGTTTCTTGAAGAAAGATAACATCAGGTGTGTGTTCTTTAACCAATTTAATGATGCAGTCTCCATTCGTTCTGCATCCCCTAATGTTGAGGGAGATTATTGTTAATGTGGTGTCTGCCATTTTCGTGTGCCTAACTGTGTGTGTAGTGTGTTGTGGTGTTTATTTAAAACTGCTGGTTGAAGCTCCTGTTGAGATCGCTCCTGAGTAGTTTCCGTCTTGTCTGTTCCATCAAGATTCCGCTGCTGCCCTGGCGTTTGAAGCTGGATTTAGCCGGGGAGGACGACCAGCTCCTTCTTCTTGCTACCATCTGAAAACCATCGTCCTCCTGGTTTTCTTTCTCTGCTGCCTCCTCCCTATATGCCTCTCTTGAAGATTCCGTTCTGTTGTGTGCTTTCTTTTGCTCCTTCTTCCCTTCTGCTTCAACCTTTTTCGTCCGCTTGCCCTCCTGGGTTTTCCTTTTCCTGTCAGTCGATGGTGAGGTTGATGTAGATGGTGGGGGTGGTCGTACTGGCGAGGAGGTAGCAGCGGGTTTCCCGCTAGTAGCCACGGCATAGCTCTTTGTGGGGGCTGATGCCGGTTTTGTTGTTGGTGCAGTTGGGTTGGCAGGCTTAGCTACTTGCCCCTTCTTCTTGCTGCACTGGTTAGACCAGTGTTGTGTGCTTTCACAGTGGAAGCATTTGGCCCTCCGCCCGGGGATCTGTACCCAGATCTTCTGCTGTTTGAAGACCCCCGCGTTTACCAGCAGGTAATGGGGGATCTCCCTTCCGGGCGTCAAGTATAGGGCCCACTTGGAGGCGTTGTAGGGGTGTTGGCTTACCTTGATAGGGGTGCCCGGTAGTGCCAAATACTTGGCTATCTCAACCACTCCATCACCACCTATCATGGTTGGGACCCAGTTCAGGTATATTTTGACGTCCTTTTTGTCCTCGTGGACGAGGAGGCAAACAAAGCCATGCGTATCGAGATCACCAATCTCGGCATTATGGAGCCCAGCGTAGTGCTGCTCCTTGGCTTTCTCCTCTAAATTTAGGAACCACCGCGTGGGTTATTCCAGGTTATAAAGTGCCTCTATCTGGTCCCATGATATACCAAAATTGACCTCAATTTCCTTTACCAGCACCTCTATAGGCACCTCATACGCCATGGGTCCTGACAAAAGCAGGAGTATGGTGCCTGGCTTGTTAAAGGTGCTGGGCTGGACTGTCAAGTTGATACTGGCGGTGGCCATTACTAGTTTTAACAGTTAGTTTGTAAAAATTAGTTTAGATAATAAGTTTGGATATAATCTAACGTTTTAATGATAGCTACTTAACGGCTGATAAATATAGAGGACTGCATTATGACTAAGGCCTCGGTCGTCAGCCAAGTAAGGATATTTGTTTTACTACATAAATAAATCATTAGTTCTTTTAAATTCAAAATAAAAGCAAGTTTCAAATCTAATTCGTCATTTGAATTTTATGTTTCTATACACAAAATTATGCTACGTTTATAAAAAAAATCTAAGTAACACAATTCTATAATATTAAGAGTCATAGATATATAAATTATATATTCATTAAAATTTTTAAAATCAAAACTCCTGTCATACATCGTCCAAAGTAAATTTGGTTAAAAAAACTCTTAATACAATTAAATTATTGTATTTTCATTACAACACCGGTGCTTACTGGTGCATCGCTCACGGGATTTATACTTTCCATTGTCATTTTTTAACATGGAATACTGCAACGTTTATCTTTTCTATCTAAATATAATATATCTAAATATAAACAACACAAGTACACAAACACACACACACACATAATTTAAGCTAAACAAACTAAAATGGCTACCGTTAACGATTAAATGATATCGATCTTTTTGTTGTTAAAGTATGTAATACTGTTCTTGGGTTTCTATAATTTTGATCGATTTCGGTGATCGGAAGTGGTATTTACAATGGTGCCTTGTAGGTGAACATTTTGTAATCACGGACCCCAATGATTTATTAATGTCATTTAAAACATGATATTAACCTTGGCAGCAGTGTATTCAATAACTTCACAAAGTTTCATTGATATCATATGAGTGCTATAGAAATTTATCAAGACAAACATGCAATCATACATTTTTACCTTCTCGTAAACAGAGTATAAGGAGTAGTACTATAATTATGTAAAAATTGAAATTGTTTACTTATCACGGCGTTATACACCTTTCTGACTCAGGAAAATGTAATCTTGTCTTCGTGTGTGTGTTTCAGTGTGTGTGTGTGTGTATGTGGTAATTACAGCTAAAACATCATTTATGTATACGAATTTCATATATACGTATAAGATCATATATAAGTGTTAGATCATATATAAGTGTTAGATCATATATACGTATTAGATCATATATACGTATTAGATCATATATAAGTATTAGATCATATATACGTATTAGATCATATGTAAGTTTTAGATCATATATTCGTATTAGATCATATATATTAGATCATATATAAGTGTTAGATCATATGTAAGTGTTAGATGATTATAAGTGTTAGATCATATATACGTATTAGATCATATGTAAGTGTTAGATCATATATTCGTATTAGATCATATATAAGTATTATATCATATGTAAGTGTTAGATCATATTTAACAACTTTCATAATGCACGTTATATTATAAAATAATACATTTTAGTTTCAATGACAATAATTTATTGCATTTGTTAACTTGATAATGTTATGGGTGCCACAAACTGAGTTAGCACATATAACGGAGATATTTTACTACATAGGTGCCACAAACTGAGTTAGGACATATAACGGGTGTATTTTATACAATACTTTCAAATTCAACTTGTTGATGTTACATTTAAACATTGTCAGAGACAAAACGAATACAGTCATACAGTTTATAAAGTAAACATATAAGTTAATGTGAGTGATATGCCCCGTGAATTGAAGTCAGAATGAATTGGACGATAATTAGAATGGTGGGACACAAAAAATATATGATAAGAAAGCAACACCGAAACTAAATATTTGAATAATAATTGTTGACGTTTTGCTCCCTTATTAAACATTTCTTCTGCATTCAGCCGATTTTCATATGAAAGGAAATGGGTGAAGTTTTTAGCGAAGGCCCTGTCCGACGTCAATTTTACCATTGTACTATAAGCATTATAATTATTTACATACACTTACATTATCTTTAAGTAAATATGATACTTATAAATGTTATCTTTATTTAACTTAGAAATGATTGTATTTATTCTTATATTCCATCTTACATTGTCGTTCTGGGCTAATTCAATCTTTTAGTTGGGGTGGGATTATGTCAGCTAATACTTTATTAAACAATTTATATTCTGTATAAAACGATATGTGTATAACGATATGGATCTATAGTTATTAATTTGAGTTTATCTCTTTACATTTTAGATAGTAGTTTAATGTAAGACTCTTCAATGTAGGGCATAAGACTTGGTTCCTATATTTGTCGCTTTCACGTGTCATTGATAATTTAATTTGCTTTTGTCTGGAAGACGGATACAATTGGCCATTTGTTTGTGGCTGGTAGAAAGATACGATTGGCCATTTGTTTGTGGCTGGTAGAAAGATACGATTGACCATTTGTTTGTGGCTGGTAGAAAGATACGATTGACCATTTGTTTGTGGCTGGTAGACAGATACGATTGACCATTTGTTTGTGGCTGGTAGACAGACACGATTCAGTGATCAGTTTGAAACTGCTCCATCATGCGGTCCATGTACAAGTTCACAAACTCTTGTCCCTGGACACTAATTATAGCGTCCATCAAGCCAATACGACAATTAACAAAGTTATGAAAAATAAATTCTGATGTATGATTTTTATAAGGAACAGCTGTTTGTTGAGATCACTAGGAGAGATGATCAGTTGCTATGACTATACACATGTATTTATTTTAAATGTCATTTTTTTCTGTATGTTATTGTTGTCTGTCAATTTGACTGTTTTGTATGATAATAAACTTTGTTTAGCCAATAAATTCTTTAATACATTAGAAAATAAAAGATCAGCAGACATAAATGGATATAAAAATTGTTGAACAATGTGTGATGAACTGACATATACATAAAAAAATAAATTAATAATTTTAAAAAACCCGTAAAAACCAAGTTTTTCACTATAAATCCTTTATGTATGAGACGTAACTAAAAGAATGTTCATTATAATACGCAGCGCAAGACCATCCAAAAATACAAATTTGTAATTGTGTCGTAAAACATGTTTAATATAATGCGCACCGATCAGGAATATGTTTATAAAAAGTGTTGTCAAAAAAATACGCACCTAATTTCGCGACAGAAAGGATGTTCAATATAATGCGCAGCCTTACACTCTATCTAAAAAAAATAGCATGATACATAGGAATAAATAAAATAATCTAAAAAATCAATAATTTAATTACGGTACATGCGATCGATCTGAAATTTTGATACAAAGTTTTTATCATCGGTACAAAACTGTCTGCAAAATTTCAGCTCGCTAGCTTATGAGCAAGTGGGTTAAAAATCGATCAAAAGTTTTGGCGACAAGCAAGCAAGCAAGGGCGGGCGGCCGCAGACACCTCGAGTTAATATAAAGGATTTACAAAATTAAAAGACTTTCTATTCTCATATCTAGCGTGCAATTAAATTGAATTCTCCCCATGAACGCCGCACTAAAAAACACTGCTATCGACTTATTTAATATGAGGTTGTAATTGAGACAATTTAAGCGGCAAGTTTAATGAAAAAATCCTATTATTTATATGTATTGCTTACACTTTGTATTGCATGTAACTAAATATGATTTACAGAAATATTTAATTGGAAGAAAATATGCAATTTTAGATTCCTAGTGACATCAAGTTTAGAAAACTATAAATTTAATACTTTGACCGTCATATATTTCTTTGCGAGATTGAGGAAGATGCATATAGCCGTGGGCTAATGCATGATTATTTTAACTAAATGGCACGCCACTTGACTTCGATCTCTTTGATAAGGATAACATTTCACCGAACCGCTTGGATTCTCTTACCACCATATTAAATTGAGATCGGTTATAAAATTATCTAATCACTTCCACATGTTTACTATATATTTTGCATATGTTTTAATAATTTCATGATCAGCGCCTGTTAATTTGTTTTACCGACGTTTTAATAACACGGTGATATGGTCACGGGGTGAATTCATTGATGTAAAAAAAGCAGACGGGTAGAGATGCTTATATAGAGATAAACTAAAAAATTAAATTAAATCCCTTATATTAACTCCAAGGCCGTCTCTCTCTCTCTCTCTTTCTCTGTCTGTCATGGGCGGGCGGAAAAACAAAAGTAAAACATCACACACTTCCCGTGATGCCACACAATTTGGCACATAGTCTTGTGTCACCTAACAATGCATCGTATCAAAATTTTAGATCGATCGAACGTACCGTACTTAAATTAATGCATTTTTAGTTTATCTCAATACAACATATGTAATTCAATTTCATGGTTTGTTATTGTTTTTCTTTCACGTGCCAGTTGAGTCGACGCGTTGATGCCACGCGTCGATGTCGACACCCCCTCCCGCCCCTTCCCCCGGTTTTAAAGCCAGGGGATATCACTCGGTGTCAGTCTGTATATGTTTGTCGTGTTTGAACATAATCAATACTTTTAGGTATGTCTCATTTATAAGGTATTTATAGTCAAAAACTTTGTTCTTACGGGTATTTTTTATTTTATTGTTTAGTTCACCAATGTTAAAGGCAATTAATTGGATTTTTGTGGGCCTTATTTTTTCATACTCCTTATGTTAAAAGAAGTGTTTTCGTCGTGAAAATACAAGATGGTGCCATGGGGGGGGGGACATAAATTATTTATTTTTGGAAATATTCTTGATTTTAATGAAGATTTGTTTACATTTATCTGAGTTTTAAAAAAAATAATAATAATTCACATTGAATGTTACTTAATGATGTCAATGCAGTCTACACCGTACCACGTTAAAGGTTGATCATGGTCACAAAGGTTTGAAGCCTGTGAGATATATGTTTATTATTATTTTGTTAAAACATCATCAAATATGTTTACTATGTTATTACAAAGTTATACTTTATAAAACATCATCAAATATGTTTACTATGTTATTACAAAGTTATACTTTTAAAAAAATCTTCACTGACGTAATAACGTTTACTTTAAATTTGTAGAAAGGAAAGAAATGTTTTCAAAGAATTAAATCAGTAATGCTAAAATGTGTTTATTTCAATTCGCAACTTGACAGAAAGAGAAGAGAGAGACAGAGAGAGAGAGAGAGACAGATACAGACAGAGAGAGATCAGAAACACGGGGGAGAGAGGGAATGATTTTTGTTCTACGACAAAACAGAAAACGATAAATGACAAAGTAATAAAGACAAAACAACAAGGTAGCAAAACGACAAGAGACAAGGTAATGAAGTTTTTAACAAGGTTTGTCTGAAATAAAATAAAGCTACTATATTTCATTATAAGCTGTTAAAACATTTATTTTTAGATATATCTTTAAAAGTCAACTTAAATTTTCCCTATTTTCTTATTATAAGGAAATACAGACCTTTATGTTTTAAAACCAAAAACTTTACATGCGTCTACATATTGATATTTAAGACGGGAAGAAGACAATAGAATATAGCTATCAACGTATGGGATTTTAATTAAGGAAGTCAAGGCTTTAGTTACGAATTTCTACTTAAGTGGACTGGCATTGTATCAAATTAAACTGTTCTTTCTGAATATAACAATATGTATAATAAACCTATTTAGAGTTGAATAAAATAATTCAAACCATAGCCAGCATGGATCTCATGTACTGCTCTGTAACCTTAGAAAAATTAAACGAATATTATGATGTTGAAAGCCAATAATTCTTGTTTAGTATCAACTCTAAAACAATTCAAAATAAATGTATGTGTATGTATATACATATATATATATATATAAATACATGTATATAAAATATTTTATTTATGTAATTTCTAATTCTTCAATACAATATCTTCAATTTTTACATAATTAATATATTAACATTGATTTCTATACATATATAATATGTTATGTGACTTTCAGTCAAAAACCAAAATTATTTAGTGATATAATACACGTTCCAAGAATACAGTTTATTATAAAACTAAATTACCATAGTTCGTTATTAAGGGTATAGATATAAATACTTTATTTAAGAAACGAATTAAAGTGTGTAGCAATTTATTGGATATATTGTACGGCATCAGTAAACACCGCAGGAGATTAATCCACAAAACAAATAAATATATGTGAATGTCAGAAAGACAAAGTTTGCGCCCCTAGTTAAAGTAATGGTTAGATAAAAATAAAAATGACTTTAATTTCAAAAGATTCTGAAACATTTTATAAAGTTTTTATAATCACTAAAAACATAAATTAATTAAATTGAATTTTAATAGCAATTACAATTTTTAACTTTAGACAGAGAAATTAATACATTTCAAATAAATTATTTCCTTGATTCCATTTTAACTACGAAAACAAAATATAATAACAGGACCAACTAATCCAGCAAGACAGAGACGACATGTACGTTATAGTTTGGATAAAATAAAGCACCCATAAATCTATTTGTATTTAAAATCTAAATGAAAATTATTTTATAGTTAAAAGTAATGTAATAGAAAATGTACTCTATTTTTTTCTAAATATGACTCCATATTTGTAAATGACATCATTAGTTTTGTGGTTCTCAGTCATTTTTAAATCCTTTATATTAACTCGTGGTGTCTGCGGCCGCCCGCCCGCCCACCCTTGTCGCCAAAACTTTTGATCGATTTTAACCCACTTGCTCGTAAGCTAGCGACGCTGAAATTTTGCAGGCAGTTTCGTACCAATAATAAAAACAAATGTATCAAACTTTCAGATCGATCGCTTGTACCGTAATTAAATTATTGATTTTTTAGATTATTTTATTTATTCCACTGTATCATGCTATTTTTTGAGATAGAGCGTCGCGGTGCGTATCATATTGAACAACCTTTCTGTCGCGCAATAAGGTGCGTATTTTATTGACAACTCTTTTTATAAACATATTCCTGATCGGTGCACATTATATTAAACATGTTTTACGACACAACTGCAATTTTGTAGTTTCTGGGATGGTCTTGCGCTGCGTATTATAATGAACATTCTTTTAGTTACGTCTCGTACATAAAGGATTTATAGTCAAAAACTTGGTTTTTTACGGTTTTTAAAAATTAAATCCTTTATATTAACTCGTGGTGTCTGCGGCGACGACCGACCTTGCTTGCTTGCTTGCTTGCTTGCTTGTCGCCAAAACTTTTGATCGATTTTTAACCCACTTGCTCGCAAGCTAGCGAGCTGAAATTTAGCAGGCAGTTTCGTACCGATGATAAAAACAATGTATCAACATTTCAGATCGATCGCATGTACCGTAATTAAATTATTGATTTTTTAGATTATTTTTTTTATTCCTATGTATCATGCTATTTTTTGAGATAGAGCGTCGCGGTGCGTATTATATTGAACAACCTTTCTGTCGCGCAATAAGGTGCGTATTTTTATTGACAACTCTTTTTATAAACATATTCCTGATCGGTGCGCATTATATTAAACATGTTTTACGACACAACTTCAATTTTGTATTTCTGGATGGTCTGGCGCTGCGTATTATAATGAACATTCTTTTAGTTACTTCTCGTACATAAAGGATTTATAGTCAAAAACTTGGTTTTTTACGGGTTTTTCTTATTTTAAAAAATTAAATTCTTTATATTAACTCGTGGTCTCTGCGGCCGCCCTTGACTGCTTGCTTGTCGCCAAAACTTTTGATCAATTTTTAACCCACTTGCTCGTAAGCTAGCGAGCTGAAATTTTGCAGGCAGTTTTGTACCGATAATAAAAACAATGTATCAAAATTTCAGATCAATCGCATTTCCCGTAATTAAATTATTGATTTTTTAGTTTATTTTATTTATTCCTATGTATCATGCTATTTTTTGAGATAGAGCGTCGCGTAGCGTATTATATTGAACAACCTTTCTGTCGCGCAATAAGGTGCGTATTTTATTGACAACTCTTTTTATAAACATATTCCTGATCGGTGCGCATTATATTAAACATGTTTTACGACACAACTGCAATTTTGTATTTTTGGATGGTCTTGCTCTGCGTATTATTATGATCATTCTTTTAGTTACTTCTCGTACATAAAGGAGTTATAGTGAAAAACTTTGTTTTTTACGTGTTTTTTTAAAAAATTAAATCCTTTATATTAACTCGTGGTGTCTGCGGCCGCCCTTGATTGCTTGTTTGCTTGCTTGTCGTCAAAACTTTTGATCGATTTGTAACCCACTTGCTCGTTAGCTAGCGAGCTGAAATTTTGCAGTCATTTTGGTACCGATAATAAAAACAATGTATCAAAATTTCAGATCGATCGCATGTACCGTAATTAAATTATTGATTTTTTAGATTATTTTATTTATTCCTATGTATCATATATTTTTTTAGATATATATTAAACATGTTTTACGACACTACTGCAATTTTGTATTTCTGGATGGTCTGGCGCTGCGTATTATAATGATTATTCTTTCAGTTACGTCTCGTAAATAAAGGATTTATAGTGAAAAACTTGTTTTTTTACGTTTTTTAAAATTAAATCCTTTATATTAACTCGTGGTGTCTGGTTGCACCCTTGTGGCCAAAACTTTGGATCGATTTTTAACCCACTTCCTCGTAAGCTAGCGAGCTGAAATTTAGCAGGCAGTTTTGTGCCAATGATAAAACTTAAGACACTTAAGACACATCTTTTCAAAATTTATTTTCAAAATTAATGAAATAACATTTCTTGTAAATGATTAACGTAGCTTATGAATAATGTACTGTAATTTGTGTGTTTGTTATGATATGAAAGTTAATTTAATACTTATAGGTATGTTATTTCTTTCATGTAAAGCACTGTGAGCCCATTTCCTTACTGGGATACAGCGCTATATAAATAATAAATTTATTATTATTATTATTAAAAACTATGTATCAAAATTTCAGATCGATCGCATGTACCGTCATTAAATTATTGAATTTTTAGATTTTTTTCTATTCCTATGTATTATGTTATTTTTTGAGGTAGAGCGTCGCGGTGCGTATTATATTGAACAACCTTTCTGTCGCGCAATAAGGTGCGCATTTTACTGACAACACTTTTTATAAACATATTCCTGATCGGTGCGCATTATATTAAACATGTTTTACGACACAACTACAAATTTGTATTTTTGGATGGTCTTGCGCTGCGTATTATAATGAACATTCTTTTAGTTACGTCTCATACATAAAGGATTTATAATGAAAAACTTGTTTTTTTTTACGTTTTTTTAAATTAAATCATTTATATTAACTTGTGGAGTCTGTTTGTTTGAGCCCTTGCTTGCTTGTTTGCTTGTCGTCAAAACTTTTGATCGATTTTTAACCCACTTACTCGTAAGCGAGCGAGCTGAAATTTTACAGGCAGACTTGTGACGCTGATAAAAACGAATTTTCAAAATTTAAGATTGATCGCATCAACTGTAATTAAATTATTGAATTTTTAGTTTATTTTATTTATATATATGTATCATGTTAATTATTGTGCTAGAGTGTCGCGGTGCGTATTATATTGAACGACCTTTTTAATAATTTCCTGTTGCGAGATTCGGTGTGCCTATTTTGTTGACAACACTTTTTATAAACATATTCCTGATCGGTGCGCATTATATTAATCATGTTTTACGAGACATAACTACAATTTGGTATTTTTGGATTGTCTTGCGCTGCGTATTATAATGAAGATTCTTTTAGTTATTATGTCTCGTACATAAAGGATTTATAGTAAAAAATATGGTTTTTACGGGTTTTTATAGAGTTCTTTTAATTATTTGCAAAAATTTGTTTTAAAATGTAATCATTAAAGAATAAGACACTTAATAAAGCATATCATTTTTGCCACCCATTTTAATACTATCTATAATATAATAGTCCAAGTCAGTCATTGGCTCACTGGATAGATGTGGAACGCTGAGGAACGATGTACAACAGTCTATAGCAGTTTTAAAAATCATGTGGTGATTAGTGCTATAAAAAAATTATATGACGTCATTGTTTGATTCTATATTTTGATAAAGGTGTGCACTGGGTGTTGCGCAAAATAATTTTAAATTAAAGTCTCGCGGTAAAAAAAAATATATAGGACGCCATTTTTTAGCTCATATTTTAATTTTGGAAAAGAGAACAATGTAAAAAGAGGATTTGATGATGGTTAATTATAAAATACAAAAAAGGACAAGTTAGTAGGGATTTTTTTAAAAAGTGGACTCTGTGTATGCCACGGCACCCCAGCACAATCTAGTAAATATTAGGGCTGTTATCGATTAATTTAAATTTAATCGTTAACTTTTGAAAAATTATCGATTAATTAATCGATAATTTCGATTAAAGCCAAAAATAGAAATTTATGACGTATTTAAACTGAACATTTTTCACGGACATTGAAAATTAAGAATATTTTGAACTAAATTTTAAGACGTGATGGGATGTTTGTGCTGAAGGTGGTTCGTCAGCGATGTATTTGATCCTTAAAAGAGAATTGTTTATGGCAGTGAACACAGTAAACTTTTTCACCATCTTCGACTTTGCCATCCGCAGTTAGCTTAAAAACTAAATTTTTGCTCAACTTTCTAGTTATATGTTTAAATTTAACTGCGCTGATGCTGTCAGCTATTTTGAGTTGACGTCTACCGGTCCACATAAAGTAATAAAATAAATTATAATATTACGCGGGAGAAGTTTTGTACGTAAAAAAATATGTACATTATTATTAATAATTAATTAATTATTAATAAAAACAATTTTGAAAATATTATAAATATTTTCTTTAATTTTAATATAATTTTTATCGATTAAAATAATTTTAATCGATAACAATTTTTTACGATTAATCAAGAAATTAATCGTTAATTTCCGCGGCCATAGTAAATATATAATAAAGCAATACAATTCCTAATAAACATAAAGGCCTACCTTTTTGTGTTTATAATAATATTTATATAAAGATTTTCTTTGATTGTGATTATTTTTATGTGTGCCCTTTTGACCTTATTTCTTACAACTAAAACTCAAATTAGGATCATAAGCAATAGAAAGAGAGACACACAGAGAGAGAGATATAGATAGAGATCGAGATAAAGAGAGAGAGAGAGAAAGAAAGAGAGAGAGAGAGAGAAAGAGACAAGAGAGAGAGAGAAAGAAAGAGAGAGAGAGAGAAAGAGACAAGAGAGAGAGAAAGAAAGAGAGAGAGAGAGAGAGAGAAAGAGACAAGAGAGAGAGAGAAAGAAAGAGAGAGAGAGAGAGAAAGAGACAAGAGAGAGAGAGAGAGAAAGAAAGAGAGAGAGAGAGAGAGAGAGAGAAAGAGACAAGAGAGAGAGAGAAAGAAAGAGAGAGAGAGAGAGAAAGAGACAAGAGAGAGAGAGAAAGAAAGAGAGAGAGAGAGAGAAAGAGACAAGAGAGAGAGAAAGAAAGAGAGAGAGAGAGAGAAAGAGACAAGAGAGAGAGAGAAAGAAAGAGAGAGAGAGAGAGAAAGAGACAAGAGAGAGAGAGAAAGAAAGAGAGAGAGAGAGAAAGAGACAAGAGAGAGAGAGAAAGAAAGAGAGAGAGAGAGAGAAAGAGACAAGAAAGAGAGAGAAAGAAAGATGATTCAAGCAGGAGGTGTTTGTTCGTGGATTTCTTTTAAGAGTCGGAAGAAATTTAAAGTGAAAAAAGAAACTTTCAAAAAAATATATACAATGTAGATCAATAACTATTATTATTAAAAGACACGTCAACCATACAAACATTCTTACTTAACGAGTTTGTATTGTAATTTATGATGTGGTTTACTAATGTATTTCCGGTCAAGGACGCACCAAACAGCGTCTGAATTTTTATATTCGATATGTCGATGTAAAATGAAAAATATAAGTAACAAAATTATGAGAAGATTATAATTTATTTTTTTTTGGTTTTCCCTTTTTTAAAAAATCAATATGATTCTATGTTCTATGAAACATAGAATTATTTACTAATATAAACTAAAACCTACTGAGTATTCATCATAAAATTATAAGTATTTAGTTTGTAATGAAATATGGCTTTTTGAAATTCGTTATTATTTAGAGGAAAAGAAACTATAAAATTTATTTATGAAATAAAATTTATGTTTATGTCATTAATGCTAAGGCACCAACAGTTCCATACTTCCTATAAATGTATTTGATAATATATTCACGCAGTACATAGAGTAAAATATGGAACGATACAGAGAAGATTAACACGGCCTCTGCTCAAGGATGACACGAACATTCTTGAAGCCTTTTTGAAAATATAAGTAAGTGGCACGCCTCTTGTCTTGGATCCCTGGAGTTAGGAACATTTCAATGAATTGAAAAAGTCCAAACAATTTAAATTAAGTAAAATATTATCCTTATTTCATGTAATTTTTATATAACAAAGATTATTTATAAAATATGAAAATATGAGAGTAGAAACAAACTTGACATACATTCATTGTATTTGTTGCTTACATTACTACATACTTACATCTGATTTTATGTTTAGTTATAAAAACTAAGCCAATTTTACTCTTTATTAACTGCCATTGATCTAACACGTTTTGAAAAAATGTCATAATTATTATTATTTGTATTTATAAAAATAATAAATATGGATAAATCAAAATATTTTATTAAAAGAGATACGAGACTTTAGACGCTTTTTAACTACTTTGTTAATAGCAAAGATGATAGAGAATAAAAACATCTTTTAACAACTGTGTTTATGACATGGAAAGTGAAGATTGTATTAGTTTTATAACATCTGTGTACATGAAAAAGTTAGCTAAATATAAAGACCTGGATGCAAACAATTTGTTGGATAATGTTCTCGTATATTTTATTAACGTCTTTGATGCTTTATATTCCTGTATTAATAAAGGAGATGTGTTGAAATATTATAAAGTAAAAAAAAATTACTGTTATTAACAAGTGAGTAGTATGCTTATTTAAAGTGATACATTCCTTAACGTATTTATGACGACGTGATCAGTTTGTGTCTAATAACTCAATTTTGAGACAATGTAATAAATACAATTATTTGGTTTTATTTGTTCATGTGCAGAAAAAAATAATTAGTGTTAAGTATTTTCTTTGATATTACATTAAAACAAACTTAATATTACCAATATTTTTGGATGTTGCTTAAATGATTCCTATCATACAAAAAATTGAACAACTATTTTGTGATGATGTACACTTGATAAAATTAGTTCAACACAATAGGAATGATCTTATTTGACTTGCATGCAGGGAATCAGAGAATTACATAGGCATTGTATTCTTATAGTGAGAATCAGTTCAAGTGGATTTCATCAAAGCAAAATGTTCTGTGAATTAAATTATGTTACATATAATAAAGAATGTGTTATGAAAAACAATGTATAAAATATAATAATGTTATAGTTTTAATTAAAATAAAATGAAGTATTTTTATTTGTAAGAATTATTATTAATTACTGTACATATCATATAAGGCAAATTACAATATAAAATACTATTAGAATAACGCAAGAAATATCGAATGCCTCCTGAAATTTACAATATTTATTTAAAAAAATTGTATATACGCTTTAATTTGTTTCCTCTGAAGGTTTAAAAACACTGTGTAATTTAGCAACATATAATAAAATCTCTACTACGTCATCATTTTCCCTAAAGAAAATCCAATTATAAGAATGTGCTCCTTCATCGCTTTTATTTTGTATTGTATAAAAAAAAAGTCAAATATTTATTTAAGCATTTGCAAGTTATTTTTAAAAGTCTTTATTTGATCACTAGCTACCCATTACCCTTCACAAGTATCCAATAAACATGTAACTCAAAGAAGTAAAAAACAGGTAACAAAACTAGAATTCTTCTGATTCTCGATAACTTTACATGTTTCCAAAATTTACACTGTTTGTATGAGTAAATATATGTGTTTATTTATATATTTATATTTATATTAGGGCTGCGGAAATTTACGATTAATTTCTCGATTAATCGTTAAAACATTTTAAGGATTAAATTATTTTTTAACGATTAATCGACCCATCACTTACAAATTATTGGAAGTCAAAATGTTTTTAAAAATAATGAAAAATAGCGGCCGATAAATAATAACAAACTTCCTGACGATTACACGAACATTTCTGTTTTAAAACTATTGACTGCCGGGAATGTTCAAAATGTTGATAGAGTTTATTGCATTCGTTTTGAGAAATCGTTTGCCTACCATGGTTCTAACACTTCACCTACTTATCAAACCAAATGAAAAGCGTATTAAGCTAATGCGACAGCACTTCTGATGAATTACTGCGTTACAAAATGGAGATGAAAGTTCATGTATCCATTAAGGTGGAAACTTAATGAACACCGATATCCGATAATCTCATTCCTTGGCAAGACCGTTTTAAGAATACTAGTTACCTCAATTCCATGTGAATGATTGTTCAGCTCGGCTGGTTATATTGTCAATTAGACCGCGCTGATCACTTGAACCAAATATTGTCAACACATTTGTCTATTAGCGTAGTTGGTTGAAAGATGACATATAAATTAGACATTCCAGTTTTATTTAGATTTTCAACAAGAATGTTTAATAAGTGTTCGTTGGTCCGTGTGCAAAGTTAAAAAAACAACAACACGTGTGCAAAGTTGCTCAACGTCCATTTTGTGTGCAATATTTTACAAAATTTGCAGCGTGGTGATTCTAAACTCCCACGTTTCGTTGGTCAAATATCTGCGCAGCCACGTTGCTTAAAGGGAACATTGCTACCATGGTTCTAACACTTCGCTTACATATCACCTGCATACCAAACTGGTTATATTGCCAATAATACCCGCTCACCACTTGAACCAAATAATGTCAATACACTTGTCTGTTTGCGTTGTAGGTTAAAGGATGGTATATAAAGATGACATTCCAGTGTTATTTCGATTTTCGACAAGTATCTTAATTAATGTTACTTGTGACACCATAAATTTCAATTTTTCGCTTTAATCGAAATTAACGATTAATTAATCGTTAATTTTTCAAAAGATGACGATTAAATTTAAATTAATCGTTAACAGCCCTAATTTATATCTATATGTATAACTTCTCAGACAACACGATAAAGGCCCCAGTTCCAAATAGGTCAAGGTTTAAAGTTTACGATCCTGTAGAATTTATTTATAATTTGTAAGAGAATAGGCAAGTCATGGAGTTTTTGTGGCCTTCCGAGCCATCCAGAAAATCCACTTTGAACCCAGATTTTTTCAATAATCACGACATAAAGTTCTTCTATTTTAGCACTACAACAAATCTAGTGTGTAGGCAGTTAATAAAATATTTAAAAATATTTTTTTTTACAGAACACGTTTTTATTTACAGATAGAAGGCGCACTAAAAAGAAGAAAATCAAAATTTTCTATAACAGGTGAAATTACTGAACCTATCCACTGCACATAAAAGCCTGGGGAGCCCATCACAACTCATTTCTCCTTGCAACTATTCTTTTGTATATGGATACATATTTCTAATTAATATGATAGTAGCATGTGTATAAATTATAATCAAAGTTTTGAAACTATTAATGTGTATTAATATTTATACAAATTTGTATTTATGTTTCGCAGCCTTGTACATGACAGAGCGCCCCAGGTTCAGTCATTTCACCTGTTATAGAAAATTTTCATTTTCTTCTTTTAAGTGCGCCTTCTATCAACAATATACATAATTCCCGTCGTCCGTATGTATATATGTATGTATGTATGTGTGGATGTGCCACTATGCCTAATTTTAGAATGCAGCGCACCAAATTACTGCACCAATTTATCAAAAGGTGTGCAAATTAAAGATGCGCTGTAAAAAAATATTATATGACGTCATTGTTTTAGCTCATATTTTAATTTTCGAAAAGGGAACAATGTAAAAAGAGGATTTGATGATGGTTAATTATAAAGTGCAAAAAACAAAGGGGGCGCCGCAGACGCCCTAAAACCCCTTTTATAAAATACTTTGTGTGCATTTCAGAAAGTTTAATATTTCGTATTTATCAAACAAGGACAAGTTAGTTGGGCTTTTGAAAAAGGTGGGCGTCGTAGGCACCCTAAAAAAGTGCTTTTTTCAAAATAAATAGATTTCAGCTGAAAACTTCCGTCATTTTTTTGCGGTTGATACGCTAGTCTGTAAATAAAAGCGCGCCCTTTTAAAAAAAAATAAAAAAAATATTTTTTTTATTTTCTACTTTTTAGTGTCAAAATAAATTTTTTAGATCAATTTTTCGAAATAATCAATTCAAATTAATTAGTCAAACTTCATTGTCAATAATTTAAATGTGATGATGGTAAAAGGATAGATCATTAAAAAGATAACTTTAAAATTTATGTGTTAAATGGAAAACAGTTTCCCCATCTGAAATTTGAAACACGTACCTCCAAGTTATAAATTACCAACACGCACAATTTAACTAGTAGGCCTTACGAATCTTTGCTCTATTGTAATTTATAATAAAAACTCTTTACAAACCACTTCTGACATCAACACATTTAAATTACTTGTATCCCACTAGTGCGAAATGTTTATATAATTTAAATGTGATAGTGTTAATTAAACAACCCGTAAAGACATAGTTTTTTAAACTATAAATCCCTTTTATATGGGACAGAACTAAAAGTATTGCAAATGTTCATCGCGTGACAAACATTTACAGTTTGAAACGTTCTTATCACCCCTTGATGTAAAACACGAGAATTTGGTAAATGAGGGCTGGAGTGAAACCAGTGAGCCGTGGAGGTCAACTCTAGCAGACGACAAGACATTAATTCTAAACATATAGATAAATAGAGATAAACTAAAAATTGAATAATTTAATTATGGTACATTCAATCGATCTGAAATTTTGATACAATGCAATGTCATACAATATTTATCTGTGGTAAAATATTGCGATATCTAGTACCATCAGAAGTGGTTTAATTTTACGTTACAAGATTTGACGGATACAACATACAAACAGTGTGACTTACGTAAAAGCGTGTAAAATACATTCTTGTCTACTTCAATGCTAGTGTGTAGGCATTTAAAATAGTCACTTGTCCGGATTGTCAATTTTATATATATATGTATATATATATATATATATATATATATATATATATATATATATATATATATATATATATATATATATTTATATATATATATTGTTTTTGAGGTTAAGTAAATGAGGTTTCAAAGTTAAGTTGGTGATGAATCGTTTTTAATAAATAGTTGACAATGCAGGTGTAATTGTATGTGGTATCTTTTACTTTGTTATGATACAGTTATGTATATTATGGTGTTGTCTTATTGTTATTGTTTTCTTTCTTTTTAAGTGTGTTGAATGATAAAAATAGTTTTTAGTTCAGTAAATTCTAAAATACATGAGTAAAAACTTATTCAGCATGTTTAAATGAAAATGAAATTATTGACCAAAGTTAGAACTCACATATACATATAAGGGAACATTTATAAATTAAAAGACTTTCTTTTGCCATATCTGACGTGCACTTAAATTGTATTTTCCATGAACCCCGCACTAAAACGCACCGCTATCTACCTACTTTATATATAATGTTGTAATTGAGACAACATACCAGGCAAGATTAAAGAGAACATCATATTATTTTCTTTAACTTCGATCAAATATAAATCTACACGTCTATGGGACATAGTAATAATTTTTTGTATTGCTTACAATTTGTATATCTTGTATCTAAATGTTATGTACATAACTTTTTATTCAGAGAAAAATAAAATTGTTAATATACTAGTTTTTTCCAAACTAAAATAAAACAATACATTTATTACATTAACCATTACGCTTTATTTTTGACTAGTTGATACTTTGGTGTCACTGCTTACCTCGCATATGGTTGCAAAATATCAGTGGCATGCCACTTATCTTCGATCTCTTTAATAAGGGATAACATTTCAATGACTTATTTGAATTCTCTGAATTCTCTGCCCCTAGTACAGACTTAGTTTGATAATAACAATATCTCCTCAAAACCTCATTTATATATAAATGAAAATATTCAAGTCTGTTTGTTGTATATGGCTTAGTACAGTGATTCCCAAAGTGGCGTTACCGCTCCCTGGTTGGCCATGCAGCCTTCAAAAAAAAAGGGGGGGGGACCGAGGCGAAAAATAACTTTGTAAAACTAAAACAATGGTCTGGCACGAACGTATAAAACCCCCCTGGCAGGGAAAGAGTTAAGAATCTTTTATCATCAGCTTGTCAGAAAGTGTCCATAACTTACTATATTTTGAATAAAAATGTTTTTTTTTGTGGTAAATTTATTATTAGAAATTGACTTTGCTTTATTAAGTTAAATCAATGTATCTTTATATAGGGTTACCATACGTACGGGTGTCACCGGACACTTCCTCTTTTTATGCCCCTGTCCGGGCGGCTATCCAGAAAAAATGGCTATTGTCCTTGTTTTTCTCCGTCTCAATATCTTCTGCTGTGATCCGGAATTTCTTTCAAAATGATCTGAATGAGGTTTATCTTTGGTATTTACATTCTCTGATGAGTGTTAGAGGTTATGAATTGTCTTAAATACGTCCAGTTTGTCCTCAGGGGCCGTGCTAAAGTTGGTTTTGTGCCAGTTAAGGAGAAGGAGTTGTTAACAAAGTTGTGGTGAGATGGACTACATTAACAATATGATGACAATTATGATGGACTAGATGACCAATGTGATGGACTAGATGTCAAATGTGATGGGCTAGATAACCAATGTGATGGAACAGTTGACCAATGTGATGGACGTTTTAAATGGCTCCACGTGAGTTACGATATTATTAGAATGCAGTCTTACAATATTACACTAAATACATACTTAAATAACATAAAATTGATTTGAAACATGATATATTTTAAGTAGGAAATTTGGGCTTTTTTCTCTTTTTCTTGGGGGGGGGAGTTTTGTGACGTCAAACTTGTTTATTTTTAGCAGTGTCTAGTTTTTTTTCCTTTCGGATCCAGTTTCATTTTTTGACATGCTGGCCATATTTTAATTAAGGCTATTGATAAATATTAAAAAGTGTCACAATTAGTACATTCATGAGAAAATAGAAAAATGCTTATTAAATGCTTGTCTTTGTTGTTTAAACAATTGAACCTTATAAAAATCATTCTTGACAATACAAAGTAGGAAACAGGGATAAAGCAGATTTACAATATTTTAAAACAATTTTTTTCTAATGCTGACTAGCTTCAATGGTAAACTTCAATCAATATGAAAGTCTTTCAATACTATATCATTAAAAAAATATATATACATGGTTATAGAGTCTTAAAAATATATTGTTATCAGTTATGAGCATCTGTACTATGTATAAGCTATCTGTCTAATCCAGAAGTGGGTTTAATTTCGGTAAAATGATTAGTTTTGATTAAGTACAATATTGAATGGGAAGGTCATATTAAAGAATATTTTTTGTCCAGTCTTTTATGCAGAAAAAAAATATCTTCGAGTTACGGATCGCACCAACACTTGTGTCATGGCATCATTGTTATCGACAGTAGCGTATGTACTCTCAGCAGAAAAGTTGTTTTTTTTTCGTTCAGTTGGCCACAGCGAGGCCTCCGATTTGTTTGGCGTTGAAGGTGTTAATGGTATAACTTGTGTGGTCCCAGTACACTGGAGAGAGACATTTACTGTCGGTGTCTTTACGACTGACGTTTTTTGGTACGAGGGGATTTCCATGTACTCGACACTACCGTTACGTAAGTCATCGCCAAGGTATGTATACGTCTTTATTGCAAGCGCATGATCATGTTAGCGATCCTTTTAAATGCGATGTTAAAAAATTTAATGATTATTTTAATTATTTATTGTTTATTTTAACATAAATTGTATATATGAAAATATTGTATTCTTTAAACTTCTATATTTAATATTCTCTTGTTATTAGTTAATGATTATTTAATTGTTTCTAGTTAACTATAACGGTTAAAAAGCCCTTTTCAGTAGAGTTATTTATAAACTAGTATGGCACGGTGGTGGGCTGGTGTACTGAGAAACGCGGTGTCAATAGGAAGATAGTTAAACAGATAATTGAACAGTTATGTTATGACCAAGTTCATGTATGCCAAAACTTTTAACAGTTATGGTAGGACCAAGTTCATGTATGCCAAAACTTCTAACAAAAACTCTAGTCTGTGCTCTTGTACTAGCTCGTATGGATTAGAGCAACTCTCTTCTGTCAGGTGCGCCAAAACAATGCATTGAAAAACTACAGAAAGTTCAAAATTCAGCTGCAGGACTGGTGCTCAAGGCAAAAAAAAACATGACCATGTTACTCCACTTCTTCACTCACTTCATTGGCTGCCTATAAACGCCAGTTTTGATTACAAACTGGCTGTTCTCTGTCACAACTTCTTTTCGGACTCATGCCCATCGTATCTTACTGAACTTTTGTCGGTCTACTCACCCACTCGCCAGCTACGATTTTCTGCAGACACATGCGCTCTCTCTGTTCCTACGACACGCACCAAAACATTTGGTGAAAGGTCGTTCTCTTTTTGTGCAGCCAAACAATGGAATTCTCTACCATTAAACATGCGTAGTATTCAAACAACCAAGTCCTTCAAGACTGCACTTAAGACACATCTTTTCAAAATTTATGTTCAAAATTAATGAAACAAAATTTCTTGTAAATGATTAACGTAGCTTATGTACAATGTACTGTAATTTTTGTGTTTTTTATGATACGAAAGTTAATTTAATACTTATACTTATGTCATTTCTTTCATGTAAAGCGCTGTGAGGCCAGTTCCTTACTTGGATACAGCGCTTTATAAATAATCAATTTATTTATTATTATTTATTTATTTATTTTGAATATATTTTTGATTCTATTTCATATTAATTAAATTTAAAAAAAGATTTTAACTTATTATCAACATTTAATGTAATAAATTAGCTAACTTTTCTTTTAAAAAAATAATAATGGAAAGAAGAATGCATTGCGAAATGTTATTGAGGTTAAATACATTAAATGTTTGTACCACTTACTTTTTTATTTTATTTTATGTTATCTTTTTTTATAATTTATGCAATCTAAGTATGCAGTTTTCTTTTGCTAACGTAGCTTATTCAAATGTTGCTATTGTTAGAGTTCTAGTAAATATAGATATAAAATATTATAATCTTTCGTTAGATACAATATTTAGGCATTAAAATAATATCAACAACAAAACAACAACAAAACAACAACAAAACAACAACAACAACAGCAACAACAACAAAGCAACAACAGCAACAACAACAAAACAACAACTACAACAACAAAAGCAACAACAAAAGCAACAACAACAAAGCAACAACAATAGCAAAACAATTATTTTAGGGCGATAGTTGCCTTCTTGTTAATCTCGACACCAAAATGTTTATTATTTTGCGTCATTATTTTACGTCTTAATTTTCAATAATTTTTATGTTATATAGCTCATAGAAGGAAAAACTACATTTTGGGCCCCCGGCCCCCAGTATTTTATATATTTTGAACGAAACCTGTTTAATAATCTTTCCGGTATAATTTTGTGTACGTGTACCAAATTTCACGTTATTTGGTTGTCTGGATCTTGAGTTATTAGGGAACAGACAGACATCCAGACAACAAATGCGTCTTATATATATAGAGATGTAGTGTAATTTTTGTGTTTGTTATGATATGAAAGTTAATTTAATACTTATAGGTATGTTATTTCTTTCATGTAAAGCGCTGTGAGCCCAGTTCCGTACTTGGATACAGCGCTATATAAATAATCAATTTATTATTATTATTACTATTACAATGCCAAAAGTATTTGCTAGTATTTCAGAATCCCCACTTTGTAATTAGATTGAAAGTTGGTGTTCTGTGTTCAGGCTATTTATAAATTATAATGTGTTTACGTAATTTTAGATATGGCATGACCGCTCGCTTGGACATCGTAATATACGTTTATTTTTTGAGAGAGAAGAGGGATAGAGAGAGTGAGCGAGAGAGAGAGAGAAAGAGAGAGAAAGAGAGAGAGAGAAAGAGAGAGAGAGAGAAAGAGAGAGAGAAAGAGATAGAGAGAGAGACAAAGAGAGAGAGAGAGAGAGAAAGGTAGAGAGAGAGAATGAGAAAGTGAGAGAAAGAGAGAGAGAGAGGGAAAGAGAGAGAGAAAGAGAGAGAGAGAGAAAGAGAGAGATAGAAAGAGAGAGAGAGAGAGAAAGAGAGAGAGAGAAAGAGGGAGAGAGAAAGAAAGAGAGAGAGAGAGAGAAAGAGAGAGAGAGACAAAAAAGAGAGAGAGAAAGAGAGAGAGAGAGAGAAAGAGAAAAAGAGAGAGAGAAAGAGAGAGAAAGAGAGGGAGAGAGAGAGAAAGAGAGAGAGAGGGGAATGCGAGGACATATGAATAATTAGGATGGAAATAGAATTAAATCCAAAAAAAAATCAGGAACATTAGAAATAAAAAGTTGGGTAACGTGTTAGTAAATTTTGAGCGGAAGTATTGGGGCAAGATACCGAGTAATAAAACGTATAAAATAAAATCTAAAAAGTGGCGATTGGCTCATGGTAACAACAGTGGTTGCAAAATTAGTACTTAAACCCAAGACATTTCGACCCGGTTGTTACGACATCGTAACGTTAATTTATTTTTATTTTGTTTTTATTTTAAAATTATTTTTGTATGGAATTAATTAAGTTCAATATTTTTTTTTATATTAAAATGGAGAAAAAAGCTGCATGAAAGAGTAAACTAGCAAATATCAAACGTATTTCATTTGTCTTATTTTTCTTATGAAACAAGCAATATCATGAGCGAGAATCAAGGTTTCCGTTTCCGTGTTTCGTCATTCAATATTCCAGGGCAGGTTCTTTTTTTACATAATCAGATACGTTAAGTTTTGAGCACTAATGCTTCTCTTTTATAAGTCCTCTCAAAGCGTCTGTAGAAATCCTTCCAAGCCTATATACCACCACCACCCCACCCCACCTATCCGATGTAATCAGGTAATAAAAGTACCATTTTGGTTTTATAGTTCTTAATAAAGTTAACTACATTCCCTCTGCCGCCCCCCCACCCTTTTCCTTTTTTTTTCCTTTCCCACAAATCTCGCCAGAACATGTTGTCTTGTGGTGACTACCTAGTCTAGCCCCGGTGTCATATGCCAGATTGAAACGCCTGACCTAGGCAAGAATATGACCGGGGGGTCAAACTTGCTTAGGCCAAAATGTACCCCCCCCCCAGACCAGAATATACCATATGACAACATGATTACATATAGAATAATGGATAAATGACAATTTACAAATTCTATTGGTGTTTTAGCTTTGTCATAGAAATAAAACTCATTTCTTAAGTAGGGAATATATTTTATTTACAATATGATAATAATAATAATAAAATGATTTCTTTTAATACTATCTCTGATAGGACAGTGACTTTTTACCTAAAGTTACAGTCTATACAAGTATAGATGAATTCATCCTTTATTTTCTATCTTTATTTGTTTCTTTCAATTTTAAAGAGATTCATTGGCTCAAAACGCTACATGAATTCCTTATTTTTAAAATAATTTAAGCGTGAAATGTACTATAGTTGTTGCTTTTGAAAAGTTTGTGAACATTAATTATATCTTGACCTCGTTGAATAATGGAATCATTAATTTTAATGTATTTTGAGTTTGGCAATAAACACATTTTTAACAATTTTTAAATTAAATTATACTAGAACTGTTTGGTTTTTGTTTGTTTCTTATAATTCAAATATTTGGCATGATACTGTTTGTTTCTTATAAGTTATATATTTTACATGTTACTGTTTGTTTTTGTTTGTTTCTTATAATTTAAATATTTGACATGTTACTGTTTGTTTTTGTTTGTTTCTTATAATTCAAATATTTGACATGTTACTGTTTTGTGTTTCTTATAAGTTTCATATATTTTACATGTTACTGTTTGTTTTTGTTTGTTTCTTATAATTTCATATATTTGACTTGTTACTGTTTGTTTTTGTTTCGTTTCTTATAATTCATATATTTGACATGTTACTGTTTGTTTTAGTTTGTTTCTTATAATTCACATATTTGACTTGTTACTGTTTGTTTTTGTTTGTTTCTTATAATTCAAATATTTGACATGTTACTGTTTCTTTTTGTTTGTTTCTTATAATTCAAATATTTGACTTGTGACTGTTTGTTTTTGTTTGTTTCTTATAATTCAAATATTTGACTTGTTACTGTTTGTTTTTGTTTGTTTCTTATAATTCAAATATTTGACTTGTTACTGTTTGTTTTTGTTTGATTCTTATAATTCAAATATTTGACATGTTACTGTTTCTTTTTGTTTGTTTCTTATAATTCAAATATTTGACTTGTGACTGTTTGTTTTTGTTTGTTTCTTATAATTCAAATATTTGACTTGTTACTGTTTGTTTTTGTTTGTTTCTTATAATTCAAATATTTGACTTGTTACTGTTTGTTTTTGTTTGATTCTTATAATTCAAATATTTGACATGTTACTGTTTCTTTTTGTTTGTTTCTTATAATTCAAATATTTGACTTTTTACTGTTTGTTTTTGTTTGTTTCTTATAATTCAAATATTTGTTTTGTTACTGTTTGTTATTGTTTGTTTCTTATAATACAAATATTTGATTTGTTACTGTTTGTTTTTGTTTGTTTCTTATAATTCAAATATTTGACATGTTACAGTTTGTTTTTGTTTGTTTCTTATGATTCAAATATTTGACATGTTACTGTTTCTTTTTGTTTGTTTCTTATAATTCAAATATTTGACTTTTTACTGTTTGTTTTTGTTTGTTTCTTATAATTCAAATATTTGTTTTGTTACTGTTTGTTATTGTTTGTTTCTTATAATACAAATATTTGATTTGTTACTGTTTGTTTTTGTTTGTTTCTTATAATTCATATATTTGACATGTTACTGTTTGTTTTTGTTTGTTTCTTATAATTCATATATTTGACATGTTACTGTTTGATTTTGTTTGTTTCTTATAATTCATATATTTGACATGTTACTGTTTGTTTTTGTTTGTTTCTTATAATTCATATATTTGACATGATACTGTTTGTTTGTGTTTGTTTCTTATAATTCATATATTTGACATGGTACTGTTTGTTTTTGTTTGTTTCTTATAATTCATATGTTTGACATGTTACTGTTTGTTTTGTGTTTGTTTCTTATAATTCATATATTTGACATGTTACTGTTTGTTTTTGTTTGTTTCTTATAATTCCGATATTTGACATGTTACTGGCAACAACGGCGTAGGTATATCTTCATTAACAAGGGCTGCGGAAATGAACGATTAATTTCTAAATTAATTTTTAACGATTAATCGACCCATAACTTTCAAATTATTGGAAATCAAAAAGTAAAATCAAAATAATAAAAAATAACGCCTGATAAATAATAAATTTCCTGACGATTACAAGAACATGTTGGTTTTAAACTATTGACTGATGGGAATGTTCAAAATGTTGATGAAGTTTGCCTATCATGATTTCTAACACTTTGCCTACTTATCAAACCAAATGAAAATTGTATTAAGCTAATGACTAATGGCAGTAATGGAGTCTGACTAAGAGACATAAAATGACGACAGCTCTTCTGATGAATTACTGCATTACAAAATGGAGATGGAAGTTCTTGAATCCATTAACCCTCTACAAAGGTGGAAACGTAATGAACACCGATATCTGATAATGTCATTCCTTGATAAGACTGTTTTGTGCATACCAGTTACCTCATTTCCATGTCAATGATTGTTCAGCTCGGCTGGTTAAATTGTAAATTAGACCAGCTCATCACTTCAACCAAATAATATCAACACCTGTCTTTTTGCGTATTTGGTTAAAAGATGACATATAAAAAAGACATTCCAGTGTTTTTTTTAAAGATTTTCAACAAGAACGTTTAATAAGTGTTACTTATGACATAATACATTTTAATTTTTGCTTTAATCAAAATTAACGATTAATTAAACGTTATTTTTTTTTAAATAACGATTCAATTTAAATTAATCGTTAACAGCCCTAAAATTAACAAATCATGTCGTCTTTTCTTTTTTTTTATCTACCTAAATATAAGCTTATCTGCAAGATACTTAAAAGAACAGGTCAAAACTAAATGACATCTAGAACAGTGCTTCTCAAAGTGGTGGTCCGCGGACCGTTACCGGTCCGTGGGCCATCCTGCGCCGGTCCATGAAAGTTGTTAAGAAAAGACAGAAAATAAAATTTATAATCCAGCATTTGCAAACATTAATACTGACTCTATAGAATATGTTAATTTTTTGGCAATAAGCACATACAATGAAACAAATAAAATAAATTAAATTTCACTACCAAGTCAGTACAAGTAAAATAATGCACCAGTTCCTGGAGCGATGTAAAAATTCCTGCCGGTCCGCTATACTAAAATGTTTGAGAGCACTGATCTAGAAAACCCGCCTAAACTGAAATTCCCTTTCATCCCTTTTGACCTATATTTAAATATCGTGTTTTCTTTGTGTTGAGCCGCATATTGCGCACTCCTACTATAAACTTAACTGCCCTTTCACTCCAACTTGTTTACTATCACTCCTACTATAAACTTAACTGCCCTTTCACTCCAACTTGTTTACTATCACTCCTACTATAAACTTAACTGTCCTTTCACTCCAACTTGTTTACTATCACTCCTACTATAAACTTAACTGTCCTTTCACTCCAACTTGTTTACTATCACTCCTACTATAAACTTAACTGCCCTTTCACTCCAACTTGTTTACTATCACTCCTACTATAAACTTAACTGCTCTTTCATTCCAACTTGTTTACTATCACTCCTACTATAAACTTAACTGCCCTTTCACTCCAACTTGTTTACTATCACTCCTACTATAAACTTAACTGCCCTTTCACTCCAACTTGTTTACTATCACTCCTACTATAAATTTAACTGCCCTTTCACTCCAACTTGTTTACTATCACTCCTACTATAAACTTAACTGCCCTTTCACTCCAACTTGTTTACTATCACTCCTACTATAAACTTAACTGCCCTTTCACTCCAACTTGTTTACTATCACTCCTACTATAAACTTAACTGCCCTTTCACTCCAACTTGTTTACTATCACTCCTACTATAAACTTAACTGCCCTTTCACTCCAACTTGTTTACTATCACTCCTACTATAAACTTAACTGCCCTTTCACTCCAACTTGTTTACTATCACTCCTACTATAAACTTAACTGCCCTTTCACTCCAACTTGTTTACTATCACTCCTACTATAAACTTAACTGCCCTTTCACTCCAACTTGTTTACTATCACTCCTACTATAAACTTAACTGCCCTTTCACCCCAACTTGTTTACTATCACTCCTACTATAAACTTAACTGCCCTTTAACTCCAACTTGTATACTATAACTCCTACTTTAAACGTAACTGCCCTTTCACTCCAACTTGTTTACTATCACTCCTACTATAAACTTAACTGCCCTTTCACTCCAACTTGTTTACTATCACTCCTACTATAAACTTAACTGCCCTTTCACTCCAACTTGTTTACTATCACTCCTACTATAAACTTAACTGCCCTTTCATTCCAACTTGTTTACTATCACTCCTACTATAAACTTAACTGACCTTTCACTCCAACTTGTTTACTATCACTCCTACTATAAACTTAACTGCCCTTTCACTCCAACTTGTTTACTATCACTCCTACTATAAACTTAACTGCCCTTTCACTCCAACTTGTTTACTATCACTCCTACTATAAACTTAACTGCCCTTTCACTCCAACTTGTTTACTATCACTCCTACTATAAACTTAACTGACCTTTCACTCCAACTTGTTTACTATCACTCCTACTATAAACTTAACTGACCTTTCACTCCAACTTGTTTACTATCACTCCTACTATAAACTTAACTGCCCTTTCACTCCAACTTGTTTACTATCACTCCTACTATAAACTTAACTGCCCTTTCATTCCAACTTGTTTACTATCACTCCTACTATAAACTTAACTGCCCTTTCACTCCAACTTGTTTACTATCACTCCTACTATAAACTTAACTGCCCTTTCATTCCAACTTGTTTACTATCACTCCTGCTATAAACTTAACTGACCTTTCACTCCAACTTGTTTACTATCACTCCTACTATAAACTTAACTGTCCTTTCACTCCAACTTGTTTACTATCACTCCTACTATAAACTTAACTGCCCTTTCACTCCAACTTGTTTACTATTCAACAAAAATTCCTCATCCGCATCAATATCACTTCATAAAATGTGAAATCGCTGGTTTTAACGAGTAATATGACAAGGACTGCGATAAAAAACAAAGCGTGAAAACGTAAAGGAAAACACACTTTAAAATGTAATTAAAAAGAAAGTCCGTGGACGAGAGATGCCTTTTAAAAAAAAATATGAATAGAATGAGAAAATCTGTAGAAATATGTATATTTAAATATCGTATTTATTTTAAAATATAAAGACTATGAAATTTATGGAATGGTTACAAATTGTATGTATGTCTAATTTTTTAACAGAGCAAAAGGCATTTACATTTGCTATACTCTATTTTATCCAGTGGCACACCCGTTGATTTCGATCTCTATAAATATAAATGCAATGTCAATATCACTTGCTAGTATTCCCCTATCCCCAAGTTCATGTTCTTAGTTCAGGCTATTAATAAATATTTGAAAGTTAATACAATTAGTACATTCATGAGAAAAACAAATTGCATATGAACCTTGTCTTTGTTGTTTACATGCTGTTTAAACAATTGAATCTCTTAAAAGTCGTTCTTTACCACATAAAGTAGGAAATAGTGATCAATGAGATATGAAATATTTTAAAATCCTTTTTACAAAGGCTGACTAGCTTCCATGGTAAACTTCGATCAATAGAAAACGATTTCAATCCCATATCATGTTTTATAAAAATATTTATAAATGGTTATAGAGTTTTAAAAAATATATTGCCATCAGAGATGAGCAGCTGTACCATGTTTAGGCTATCTGGGTAATCGAGAAGTGGGTTTAATTTAGCTGAGATGATTAGTTTTTATATTTGAAAAACACAGAAGTGTTTGTTAATTTATTTAAAATTCAAATACAAATGCAAACAGTCATCATTGATATTGGTTTGAAGATGTGTCAATAGCGGTGGAGGGAAGTGTTTAAGAACTGTGAAGTCACATCTAAGGGCGGAACTTTGAATAACATTTCCACTTAAATTTGTGATTGCTTATATATTTTTTTAAAATGGCTTCATGCTGGTTATATTAGAGTGCATCCTCATGCAAAAAAAACATACTTAAATGGCAATAACGTGATTTGATACATGCTAATTTTAGAATAGGAAACACGGCTTTTAGGAAAGGGGAAGGGGCCGCGGGAAAAATTTGTGACGGCATATTTAAAGGGGGGCTAACCTTTTGTGACGACATGTATCGAGGGAGGAGGGGGCATAGGCAAAAAATGCGTGACGTCATTTATGGACGGCCCCTTACAAGTTCAACAACGAGGGTCGTCTTACCAACAAAAGCCTTATACAAAGCAACATGTTTCGTTTATACCAAGTTGGACTTATTGGAAGGCAGACGAAAACCGACGTACCACTGAATTTTTAAAACGGCCAACGGCCAAAGTCAATGTGAGTTTAACAGCTGATGTAAAAAAATGACGGTTAACGGCCACTGTCAATGTGAGTTTAACAGCTGATGTAAAGAAATGGCTGCTAACGGCCACTGTCAATGTGAGTTTAACAGCTGATGTAAAGAAATGACGGCTAACGGCCACTTTCAATGTGAGTTTCAAAGCTGATGTAAAGAAATGACGGCTAACGGCCACTATCAATGTGAGTTTCACACCTGATGTAAAGAAATGACGGCTAACGGCCACTTTCAATGTGAGTTTAAAAGCTGATGTAAAGAAATGACGGCTAACGGCCACTGTCAATGTGAGTTTCACAGCTGATGTAAAGAAATGACGGCTAACGGCCACTTTCAATGTGAGTTTAAAAGCTGATGTAAAGAAATGACGGCTAACGGCCACTGTCGATGTGAGTTTAACAGCTGATGTAAAGAAATGACGGCTAACGGCCACTGTCAATGTGAGTTTAACAGCTGATGTAAAGAAATGACGGCTAACGGCCACTTTCAATGTGAGTTTCAAAGCTGATGTAAAGAAATGACGGCTAACGGCCACTGTCAATGTGAGTTTCACAGCTGATGTAAAGAAATGACGGCTAACGGCCACTGTCAATGTGAGTTTAAAAGCTGATGTAAAGAAATGACGGCTAACGGCCACTGTCAATGTGAGTTTCACAGCTGATGTAAAGAAATGACGGCTAACGGCCACTTTCAATGTGAGTTTAAAAGCTGATGTAAAGAAATGACGGCTAACGGCCACTGTCGATGTGAGTTTAACAGCTGATGTAAAGAAATGACGGCTAACGGCCACTGTCAATGTGAGTTTAACAGCTGATGTAAAGAAATGACGGCTAACGGCCACTGTCAATGTGAGTTTAACAGCTGAAGTAAAGAAATGACGGCCAACGGCCACTGTCAATGTGAGTTTAACAGCTGATGTATGGAAATGACGGCTAACGACCACTGTCAAATGTGAGTTTAACAGCTGATGTAAAGAAATGACGGCTAACGGCCACTGTCAATGTGAGTTTAACAGCTGATGTAAAGAAATGACGGCTAACGGCCACTGTCAATGTGAGTTTAACAGCTGATGTAAAGAAATGACGGCTAAACGGCCACTGTCAATGTGAGTTTAACAGCTGATGTAAAGAAATGACGGCTAACGGCCACTGTCAATGTGAGTTTGAAAAGCTGATGTAAAGAAACGACGGCTAACGGCCACTGTCAATGTGAGTTTAACAGCTGATGTAAAGAAATGACGGCCAACGGCCACTGTCAAATGTGAGTTTAACAGCTGATGTAAAGTAATGACGGCTAAACGGCCACTGTCTATGTGAGTTTAACAGCTGATGTAAAGAAATGACGGCTAACGGCCACTGTCAATGTGAGTTTAACAGCTGATGTAACGAAATGACGGCTAACGGCCACTGTCAATGTGAGTTTAACAGCTGATGTAAAGAAATGACGGCTAACGGCCACTGTCAATGTGAGTTTAACAGCTGATGTAAAGAAATGACGGCTAACGGCCACTGTCAATGTGAGTTTAACAGCTGATGTAAAGAAATGACGGCTAACGGCCACTGTCAATGTGAGTTTAACAGCTGATGTAAAGAAATGATGGCCAACGGCCACTGTCAAATGTGAGTTTAACAGCTGATGTAAAGAAATGACGGCTAACGGGCCACTGTCAATGTGAGTTTAACAGCTGATGTAAAGAAATGACGGCTAAAGGCCACTGTCAATGTGAGTTTAACAGCTGATGTAAAGAAATGACGGCTAACGGCCACTAGTCAATGTGAGTTTAACAGCTGATGTAAAGAAATGACGGCTAACGGCCACTGTCAATGTGAGTTTAACAGCTGATGTAAAGAAATGACGGCCAACGGCCACTGTCAATGTGAGTTTAACAGCTGATGTATGGAAATGACGGCTAAACGGCCACTGTAAATGTGAGTTTAACAGCTGATGTAAAGAAATGACGGCTAACGGCCACTGTCAATGTGAGTTTAACAGCTGATGTAAAGAAATGACGGCCAACGGCCACTGTCAAATGTGAGTTTAACAGCTGATGTAAAGAAATGACGGCTAAAGGCCACTGTCAATGTGAGTTTAACAGCTGATGTAAAGAAATGACGGCTAACGGCCACTGTCAATGTGAGTTTAAAGCTGATGTAAAGAAATGACGGCTAACGGCCACTGTCAATGTGAGTTTAACAGCTGATGTAAAGAAATGACGGCTAAACGGCCACTGTCAATGTGAGTTTAACAGCTGATGTAACGAAATGACGGCTAACGGCCACTGTCAATGTGAGTTTAACAGCTGATGTAAAGAAATGACGGCTAACGGCCACTGTCAATGTGAGTTTAACAGCTGATGTAAAGAAATGACGGCTAACGGCCACTGTCAATGTGAGTTTAACAGCTGATGTAAAGAAATGACGGCTAACGGCCACTGTCAATGTGAGTTTAACAGCTGATGTAAAGAAATGACGGCTAACGGCCACTGTCAATGTGAGTTTAACAGCTGATGTAAAGAAATGACGGCTAACGGCCACTGTCAATGTGAGTTTAACAGCTGATGTAAAGAAATGACGGCTAACGGCCACTGTCAATGTGAGTTTAACAGCTGATGTAAAGAAATGACGGCTAACGGCCACTGTCAATGTGAGTTTAACAGCTGATGTAAAGAAATGACGGCTAACGGCCACTGTCAATGTGAGTTTAACAGCTGATGTAAAGAAATGACGGCTAACGGCCACTGTCAATGTGAGTTTAACAGCTGATGTAAAGAAATGACGGCTAACGGCCACTGTCAATGTGAGTTTAACAGCTGATGTAAAGAAATGACGGCTAACGGCCACTGTCAATGTGAGTTTAACAGCTGATGTAAAGAAATGACGGCTAACGGCCACTGTCAATGTGAGTTTAACAGCTGATGTAAAGAAATGACGGCTAACGGCCACTGTCAATGTGAGTTTAACAGCTGATGTAAAGAAATGACGGCTAACGGCCACTGTCAATGTGAGTTTAACAGCTGATGTAAAGAAATGACGGCTAACGGCCACTGTCAATGTGAGTTTAACAGCTGATGTAAAGAAATGACGGCTAACGGCCACTGTCAATGTGAGTTTAACAGCTGATGTAAAGAAATGACGGCTAACGGCCACTGTCAATGTGAGTTTAACAGCTGATGTAAAGAAATGACGGCTAACGGCCACTGTCAATGTGAGTTTAACAGCTGATGTAAAGAAATGACGGCTAACGGCCACTGTCAATGTGAGTTTAACAGCTGATGTAAAGAAATGACGGCTAACGGCCACTGTCAATGTGAGTTTAACAGCTGATGTAAAGAAATGACGGCTAACGGCCACTGTCAATGTGAGTTTAACAGCTGATGTAAAGAAATGACGGCTAACGGCCACTGTCAATGTGAGTTTAACAGCTGATGTAAAGAAATGACGGCTAACGGCCACTGTCAATGTGAGTTTAACAGCTGATGTAAAGAAATGACGGCTAACGGCCACTGTCAATGTGAGTTTAACAGCTGATGTAAAGAAATGACGGCTAACGGCCACTGTCAATGTGAGTTTAACAGCTGATGTAAAGAAATGACGGCTAACGGCCACTGTCAATGTGAGTTTAACAGCTGATGTAAAGAATGACGGCTAACGGCCACTGTCAATGTGAGTTTAACAGCTGATGTAAAGAAATGACGGCTAACGGCCACTGTCAATGTGAGTTTAACAGCTGATGTAAAGAAATGACGGCTAACGGCCACTGTCAATGTGAGTTTAACAGCTGATGTAAAGAATGACGGCTAACGGCCACTGTCAATGTGAGTTTAACAGCTGATGTAAAGGAATGACGGCTAACGGCCACTGTCAATGTGAGTTTAACAGCTGATGTAAAGAAATGACGGCTAACGGCCACTGTCAATGTGAGTTTAACAGCTGATGTAAAGAAATGACGGCTAACGGCCACTGTCAATGTGAGTTTAACAGCTGATGTAAAGGAATGACGGCTCACGGCCACTGTCAATGTGAGTTTAACAGCTGATGTAAAGAAATGACGGCTAACGGCCACTGTCAATGTGAGTTTAACAGCTGCCATGATGTAAAGAAATGATGGCTAACGGCCACTGTCAATGTGAGTTTAACAGCTGATGTAAAGAAATGACGGCTAACGGCCACTGTCAATGTGAGTTTAACAGCTGATGTAAAGAAATGACGGCTAACGGCCACTGTCAATGTGAGTTTAACAGCTGATGTAAAGAAATGACGGCTAACGGCCACTGTCAATGTGAGTTTAACAGCTGATGTAAAGAAATGACGGCTAACGGCCACTGTCAATGTGAGTTTAACAGCTGATGTAAAGAAATGACGGCTAACGGCCACTGTCAATGTGAGTTTAACAGCTGATGTAAGGAAATGACGGCTAACGGCCACTGTCAATGTGAGTTTAACAGCTGATGTAAAGAAATGACGGCTAACGGCCACTGTCAATGTGAGTTTAACATCTGATGTAAAGGAATGACGGCTAACGGCCACTGTCAATGTGAGTTTAACAGCTGCTGTAAAGGAATGACGGCTAACGGCCACTGTCAATGTGAGTTTAACAGCTGATGTAAAGGAATGACGGCTAACGGCCACTGTCAATGTGAGTTTAACAGCTGATGTAAGGAAATGACGGCTAACGGCCACTGTCAATGTGAGTTTAACAGCTGATGTAAAGGAATGACGGCTCACGGCCACTGTCAATGTGAGTTTAACAGCTGATGTAAAGAAATGACGGCTAACGGCCACTGTCAATGTGAGTTTAACAGCTGTTGTAAAGAAATGACGGCTAACGGCCACTGTCAATGTGAGTTTAACAGCTGATGTAAAGGAATGACGGCTAACGGCCACTGTCAATGTGATTTTAACAGCTGATGTAAAGAAATGTAAAGGGAACCCTTATTTACATTGTCTCAAATAAATGCTACACATGTCTGAATTATCTTAACCGTTCGTAATTTTTCAGATTTATGAAGATTGGGCTTTCATAGAATGATTTTAGTAAGGTCATCATAGTTTATATTTACAAAAGTATCGTAAAAAAAATCTCGAGGTGACGTCATTTATGGACGGTGCCCTTACAAGTACAACCACGCGTATAGTCTTACAAACAAAAGTCTTATATCAAACAAAATGATTCGTGATCAAACAGGACGTATACCAAGTTGGACTTATTCGAAAGTAGACGTATACCAAGTTGGACTTATTCGAAAGCAGACGTATACCAAGTTGGACTTATTCGAAAGCAGACGTATACCAAGTTGGACTTATTCGAAAGCAGACGTATACCAAGTTGGACTTATTCGAAAGCAAACGTATACCAAGGTAACACTTTATTTTTAAAACGGCAAACTGCCACTGTCAAAGTTAATTTTAACCGCTGATGTAAATAAATGTCAGGAAACTTCGTTTAAATTGTCTCGAATAAATGAAACAAATGTCTGAAATGTCTTAACCTTAAGTAATATTTCAGATTTAGGAGATTGGGGTTTAATATTATGATTTTTGTGAGGACATCATACTGCATGTTTATATTTACTAAACTATCGTAAAGAAAAAAAACTCGAGTATGTCGTTATTGTAATTATAATGTGCGCAATCTACGTGTGAAGTTTACTTTTCCTAGCATAGCTGATTCAAATTTTACCTTTGTTAGATTTCTAGAAAATAGAAACTTAAAATATTAAAAGAGTTTGTAAGATACAAATAAAGTTATTAAAATAAAAATATAAATACATAGGAAAACCATAAAACTATAAAAAAATAAATACGTTTAAATATTTTGGAGATAGTAATTTTTATCTAAGAAAATGCTATAGCCAATTAAGTGTGCATTGTAATAAAATTCCTAGAGAGTGGCGCACCAAATAGCACAGAGACGGAAGTGTTTTCTCACTGTGTTTAGAAAAATGACTTAGCCAAGTGAATGAGATCTTATTTATCAAATCAATTAAAATTTCAAATGAATTCGATGAGAAATAACATTCACAAATTGTGTTTATAAATGTTTTCATTGAATATTAACTAAAATCACGAAAAATATTAAAACATTCCATTACATATTATTTTTAAAATATCCTTTTAACAAAAAAAAATGAAAACTGTGAAATTTAAATAATGGCTATAAAACATATCTTTGTCTAATTAATTTGTAGACGACATTATAACTTCAACAGTGTGATATATTGAACGACATTATATGTTATCCAAGTGGCACGCCACTTGAATTCGATCTCTATAAATAGAGATACCATGTCATTTATTTGAAATTTACCATCTTTCATTAAGGACACTAGCCATATGTTAAAATCTCTGGATTCCTTGGTTTTACCAAATGAAGATCATTTAATATTTACAATGGACGTTTCTTCATTGTACACGTCTATTCCTCATGCCGATGGCCTCTCTGCAATCTCATTTTTTCTCAACAAGAAGGCAAATCTCAAGATCCCCGCAAGTGCCATACTACGATTAACTGAGCTGGTCCTAAATTTAAACTCGTTTGAGTTCAACGGACAGTTTTTTGATCAAATTAGTGGAGTTGCTATGGGAACGAAAATGGGACCAAGTTATGCATGCATATTTATAGGCCATTTGGAACACCTATGGAGTGAAAATTACAAAGGTATCTCTCCAGAGTACTACAGGAGATACATTGACGATTGCATTGGAATTACAAAAATGAACATGCAACAATTGCAAAGTTTTATCGACTTCGTCGGTAACTTCCATTCTTCTATCAAATTTACTTCAACAATCCATAGAAGTGCTGTTAATTTTTTGGATATACAAATTAAATTGAAAGAAAATAAAATATCCACATCAATTTTTTACAAGTCTACAGACAGCCATAGTTTCCTTATGTATTCATCGTCCCATCCTGAATCTTGTAAGAGCTCTATCCCATTTTCGCAACTATTTGAGACTTAAAAGACTCTGCAGTGATGAGGCAGACTTTTTGGAGAAAATTAATGAAATGCTGGATTTTTTTCGAAGAAGGTCATACCCGGAAACAGTTTTAATATCCGCTGTCAATCGAATTAAAGGCATGAACAGACAGGATACATTTAAATCATCTGTTTCTGATCAATGTGATCGATCAAAATTTATTTTAACTTTTCATCCTCATAATTTTAAAGCCCGCCAGGTGATTCTCAAAAACCGACCAATCCTTATGGCTGACCATCTAACTCAGTAGGTCTTCAAAAAACCTCCTCTTTTTGCTTTCCGGAGAGATAGAAGCCTCAGAGATATTCTTGTAAGAAGTCACCTTCCCACAATGAAAGCACATATTGGAACAAAAGGTTGCAACCGTAACCGTTGCAATACTTGTCCATATGTGATGGAAATTAACAACATTTCTTTCCCTCTTGAAAAATTCTTAATAAAAGATGGATTCACTTGCACAAGTCGCAACGTGATTTATGCAATTCTTTGCAAGAGGTGTAATAAAATTTACGTGGGTGAGACTGGTCGTCGTCTTGGAGATCAGTTCAGAGAACACCTGTATAATATAAATAAACAGGCTCAATGTCCTGTTTCTAAACATTTTAACAGTGTTGACCATAACGGCATGTCAGATATTGCAGTAACTGGTATTTTATATGCAAGCAATATCCATGATAGAGTCCACATGGAAAATAGACTCATAAAAAGATTTGGTACGTTGGCTCCATATGGAATTAACCAAATTCATAATTTTACTTAACTGCATAATCTTGTTCCCTTTGTGGGTTTTACTGTAACTTTGGATACTTCCCCCTTTTTGCTATATCCTGTGTCCATGTTTGTTTTTGTTTTTCCTATCTTTGTATTTAACATAAATATTTTAAAATACAATATGTTTTAAGAATATTATTATTACTTATGTAAGTATTGTAAGAATGTATTTTATGTTGTACCAATGAAGGCATTAGCCGAAACGTTTACTGTCGTATCAGTCTAAAAGAAAAGCTCAAATTTATTGTTTTCATTGCACAATTTGTTTATGTATTTTGTATTTCATTTATTTGAAAGATTTCCCTATACCAACTTTTAAATTAGAACAACGTGGTGTTCTTTATTTCAGGCTATTGATGAACAATAGAAGTGTATACAATTAGTACATTAATGAGAACAACTAAAAAATCCCTATTCACCTTGTCTTTATTGTTAACATAGCCACATCATTTTTGATAATTGAAGGCTTATCTCATGGTGACTGAGCCTAGGTTAATGACGTTTCGACCGCAGTCCATTGCAACATCGGACAAATGAACCCCCTCCCCCCTTCAAAGCGTCCTTCCAAGCCTATACCCCCCTCCCAACATATCTTATGTAATCAGAGAATAAAATGCCATGTTTTCTGATTGTTCTTTATAAAGGTAACTGCATTCTCTCAGTCCACCATTTCTTTTATACACCTTTTCCATAACTCATGCCAGAATATGGTGACCTGTTGTGGTCGTAACAGAACAACTACATTTGTGTGATCTTTTTATTTATACTGATTGACAGTACGTTATTATCTCATTGGAAGGCTGAGTCTTTGACTCTTATGTCCCGGCTTACAATGTCTGAGACCATTCTCAACATGAGGACATCACCATACAAGTATTCGTCATTGGAAGGCTGAGTCTTTGACTCTTATGACCCGGCTTACAATGTCTGAGGCCATTCTCAGCATGAGGACATCACCATACAAGTATTCGTTATTGGAAGGCTGAGTCTTTGACTCGTATGGCCCGGCTTGAGGCCATTCTCATCATGAGGACATCACCATACAAGTATTCGTTCTCAGTGCTAGTGCTGCCGGACCTGTCCACATCCTCAATCGCTGCAGAGAAAGCGATCAGCAGATATACCACTGTCTCCTCAGACATGCCACATAAGGGGCATCCGGGGTCCCTATTTGGGTTGACCTGTGCAAGTAGCTCTTTGTCGGACAGTATCTAGTCCACCATTTACGTTATGGGGGGGGGGTTGGCAGCTATGAGGCAGTTCCAGTGTGGTTCCTTCTTGCTCAACCGCTCACATTGCAGTAACGCTTCCTCGCCCTGGTAGCCTTAGACACGCCTTTATCTATCCATAAAACAGGCTTTTAGCCACAATTTAGCCATATACTGGTTCATTGGTGGGCGATCGATTTCAGACTTGGCTGTGCCTAGCTGTGCCAGCCGGTTTGCTCTTTCCAGATGCGGTACCTTCGCGTGACGTGTGATATACTGAATGATGACCTTTCCTTCTCATATTTGATGTTGTTCACTCTCTCCAGTGCATTATCAACAGTCTTCGTCTCCACCGAGCGCCGACTCAGAGCATAAAAAGAAATATATTTATGCTATTTTTATTTATACTGCACGACAGTAATAAGAATCAGATAAATCATAATGTAAGCTATGACAAAATGCAGCAGAAATTCTTCTGGCTGAAATTTCAATTTTGTGAAACGTGCTCTAGAATGGCGAATGTATTTATATTATTCAAACTTCATTCAACTAACCAACTCAAACGTTACTGTCCAACAAGGTTAGTCTGACATACCCAACAGTTGTTGTTCTTTATAAAGTACTTTCCATTATTTTCGTTCCTCTGAACTACTTGTATTTTCGCATTTTTTACCAATTAACTAAAATCTGTAGCGAAAATATTCCACGAAATAGATTTTAATATTAAGATGAGTATTTTATATCGGTGATTTTACCAACGAGCTGACCTCGTTTTTCCCCGGCTTTTGTAACTCCTAAAAAAAGTATCTAAGTTTGAAACATTGATGTTCCAATAGTCTTGTCAATCATTTCAACTCTAATACTTGCGAGCGCAAAACTGTACAAAAAACTTGGCTGGTAGGATGTGTAATTAAACGCTATGACGTCATTTTTGAGCTCATAATTTCATACAAGGCGTGCATCAAAATAATTATAAATTAAAGACGCGCTGTAAAAAAAATATTAGTGACGTGATTGTTTTAGCTTATATTTTAATTTTTGAAAAGGGAACGATGTAAAAATATGATTTGACGAATTATAATTATAAAATATGTTGTGTTCATTTCTGCAAGTTTAATATTTATCAAACAAGGATAAGTTACTTGGGCTTTTGACAAAAAGGGTATGAGCCATAGGCGCCGTAGGCGCCCTACAAACCCTATTATAATATACTTTGTGTACATTTCAGTAAGTTTAATATTAAGTATTTATCAAACAACGATAAGTTAGTTGGTCTTTTGAAAAATGTGGGTGCTGTAGGCGCCCTACAGCCCCAGTGGTGTGCACAGAGTAACATCAAGAGGCTGGCGTGATGCACAGAGTAACATCAAGAGGCTGGCGTCATGCACAGAGTAACATCAAGAATCTGGCGTGATGCACAGAGTAACATCCAGAGGCTGGCGTGATGCACAGTGTAACATCAAGAGGCTGGAGTGATGCACAGTGTAACATCAAGAGGCTTGCGTGATGCACAGAGTAACATCAAGAGGCTTGCGTGATGCACAGAGTAACATCAAGAGGCTGGCGTGATGCACAGAGTAACATCAAGAGGCTTGCGTGATGCACAGAGTAACATCAAGAGGCTGGAGTGATGCACAGTGTAACATCAAGAGGCTTGCGTGATGCACAGAGTAACATCAAGAGGCTTGCGTGATGCACAGAGTAACATCAAGAGGCTGATGTGATGCACAGAGTAACATCAAGAGGCTGATGTGATGCACAGAGTAACATCAAGATGGTGATGTGATGCACAGAGTAACATCAAGATGGTGATGTGATGCACAGAGTAACATCAAGAGGCTGACGTGATGCACAGAGTAACATAAAGAGGCTGATGTGATGCACAGAGTAACATCAAGAGGCTGATGTGATGTACAGAGTAACATCAAGAGGCTGACATGATGCACAGAGTAACATCAAGAGGCTGATGTGATGCACAGAGTAACATCAAGAGGCTGATGTGATGCACAGAGTAACATCAAGAGGCTGACGTGATGCACAGAGTAACATAAAGAGGCTGATGTGATGCACAGAGTAACATCAAGAGGCTGATGTGATGTACAGAGTAACATCAAGAGGCTGACATGATGCACAGAGTAACATCAAGAGGCTGATGTGATGTACAGAGTAACATAAAGAGGCTGATGTGATGCACAGAGTAACATCAAGAGGCTGATGTGATGCACAGAGTAACATAAAGAGGCTGATGCGATGCACAGAGTAACATAAAGAGGCTGATGTGATGTACAGAGTAACATAAAGAGGCTGATGTGATGTACAGAGTAACATAAAGAGGCTGATGCGATGCACAGAGTAACATAAAGAGGCTGATGTGATGCACAGAGTAACATAAAGAGGCTGATGTGATGTACAGAGTAACATAAAGAGGCTGATGCGATGCACAGAGTAACATAAAGAGGCTGATGCGATGCACAGAGTAACATCAAGAGGCTGATGTGATGCACAGAGTAACATCAAGAGGCTGATGTGATGCACAGAGTAACATCAAGAGGCTGATGTGATGCACAGAGTAACATCAAGAGGCTGATGTGATGCACAGAGTAACATCAAGATGCTGATGTGATGCACAAGGTAAAATCAAGAGGCTGACGTGATGCACAGAGTACTTCTAGAGGCTGTCGTACATCATGCTGATGCAGAGGTGGAAAACCCGTTTTCTTTGCAATGAGGGCCGTATTCCAAGAAGTAAAGATATGTATAAGCCAGATTAGTGGTCTATTAATTAACTAAAATGAGGTATTTTGAGACTTTTTGAATTGATTATTAATGATGTGCTTTGAAAGAGTGATGTTTTATGGCTGGGGTAAAGCAATACGATGATGATTTTTGACACTTAAAAACATGTAATTTCATTATTAGAAATTTCTAGAGTCGGATTAATAATGGCAAAATATAAAAAAAACAATATGGAGGGTTACTATATACCTGTGATGGAAACATGGCTTTAAATATTAGTACACATAAGTCAAGATGGAGGGTTACTATATACATGTGATAGAAACATGGCTTTAAATATTAGTACACATAAGTCAAGATGGAGGGTTACTATATACATGTGATGGAAACATGGCTTTAAATATTAGTACACATAAGTCAAGATGGAGGGTTTCTATATACCTGTGATGTAAACATGGCTTTAAATATTAGTACACATAAGTCAAGATGGAGTGTTACTATATACCTGTGATGGAAACATGGCTTTAAATATTAGTACACATAAGTCAAGATGGAGGGTTTCTATATACCTGTGATGTAAACATGGCTTTAAATATTAGTACACATAAGTCAAGATGGAGGGTTACTATATACATGTGATGGAAACATGACTTTAAATATTAGTACACATAAGTCAAGATGGAGGGTTACTATATACCTGTGATAGAAACATGACTTTAAATATTAGTACACATAAGTCAAGATAGAGGGTTACTATATACCTGTTATTAGTAATCTAAAAATTCATTAATTTAATTACAGTACATTTGATCGATCTGAAATTTTGATAGATCTAGCTAGCATACGAGGAAGTGGGTTAAAAATTGAACAAAAATGTTTTGGCAAACAATCAAGCCAGGCATCAAGCAGACGCCAGGATTTAAAAAGGAAACGACGGGATTCTATCATTTCTCTTTATGGACATTTTATCAGATTTATATCTCAGATGATGTGATAAAAGTATCATTATTTTTAAAACTGTTATTGGCCGCTGTCAATGTTATAAGTTTCACCACTGATATAAAGAAATGTCAAGAAGCTTCATTTCAAGGGGCTTTAATTAATGTTAAAAATTCTTAAATGTCTGAAACCGTGGAAATTATTTGAGATGTAGGAAATTGGGGATTGAAACATTTTGATTTATTTGAGACCAGCAGACGGTTTGTATTTACTAGACTGTTGTTACAAAAAGGTCGGTAATATCATTATTGTTTACATAATTTATGCTATCTACTTATGCAGTTTACTTTTGTTAGAATAGCTTATTTAAATGTTACTTTAGTAAGAAATCTAGAACACAACCAGATAAAATATTACAAAAATTTATTACATACAATTTGAAGTTATTAAAAAAAAGGAATAAAGAATTATGCCAAATGAATTAAATATGCTTGTAATTATAAATGTGAGGAAATATGAATTATTTTGATATAATACTTTATTAAGGAATTAGTATAGTCATATTAAGAGTGCATTGCAGTTTATTTCAATTTCATGTTGCACCGTAAAGCACAAAGACTTGTGTGTTCAATATGACATTGTAATAAGAAAACCAAGTTAGCTAGATGATAGAGATGTTAATTTTCTAAAATCCATTAAGATGTGAATTACATTTTTATTTCATTTCTGTTCTATACTAACTTGTCTTGTATAACTATTACATTACGTATAAATTAAAAATATGAATAGATATAGATAATTCAAAGAGATGCTTATTTTTAAAAACAGTATTTATTTAAAACAATGAAAAATATGACATGTTCTTAATGTCTATAATATATTCGCGTGTCTTTCTCACGGAAAATCAGTGACGACGATACCCACAATGACGTGAAATAGAATAACATTCTATTTTATTCAAGTAGCACGCCACTTGATATCTATCTCTACATTAGAGATACAATGTCAAAATTACTGGTTAGCATTTCCCTATTCCCACTTTTTAATTAGCAAAAGTCCATGTTCTTAGTTCAGGCTATTTATAAATATCTTTCTTGACCACAAGTAGGAAATAGGGATACAGGAGATATGAATTATTTTAAAACCTTTTTTACCAACGTTGATTAGCTTTAATTGTAAACTTCGATCATTTGAAAAGACTTTTAATGCCATACCATTTTAAAAAAGATAATATTTAGAAATGGTCATATAGTTTTAAAAAAGATATTGTCGTCAGAGATTAGCATCTGTACCATGTTTAGGCTATCTGGATATCTGTACCATGTTTAGGCTATCTGGATATCTGTACCATGTTTAGGCTCTCTGGATATCTGTACCATGTTTAGGCTATCTGGATATCTATACCATGTTTAGGCTATCTGGATATCTGTACCATGTTTAGGCTATCTGGATATCTGTACCATGTTTAGGCTATCTGGATATCTGTACCATGTTTAGGCTATCTGGATATCTGTACCATGTTTAGGCTATCTGGATATCTGTACCATGTTTAGGCTATCTGGATATCTGTACCATGTTTAGGCTATCTGGATATCTGTACCATGTTTAGGCTATCGGGATATCTGTTCCATGTTTAGGCTATCTGGATATCTGTACCATGTTTAGGCTATCCGTATATCTGTACCATGTTTAGGCTATGTGGATATCTGTACCGTGTTTAGGCTATCTGGATATCTGTACTATGTTTAGGCTATCTGGATATCAGTACCATGTTTAGGCTATCTGGATATCTGTACTATGTTTAGGCTATCTGGATATCAGTACCATGTTTAGGCTATCTGGATATATGTACTATGTTTAGGCTATCTGGATATCAGTACCATGTTTAGGCTATCTGGATATCTGTACTATGTTTAGGCTATCTGGATATTAGTACCATGTTTAGGCTATCTTGCTAATGGAGAAGTTTGTTTAATTTAGCTAAGAGTATTAGATTTTTTGAATTTTTTTTAAACTGAGGTGTTGGTGAATTTACTAAAGAAATGAAACACTAATGTAAACCTTATCAATTACTAGTTTTGAAACACTATAAAATATCAATGTTTTGGGTTTTTTAGACGGATAATAATTGGTTTTTAAAGTAAACACATGAGAAAGTGCAATGAAGCATGGTGGGGTAAAAAAAATGTAGGTTACATATATTTATTACTAGAAAAATCAAAGCAGAAGTATAAAATATATCAACTAAAGTCATTATTATAGTTAAAATAAAGTAAAATAAAATAAAGTATGTGTAAAAAAAGATGAGGAGGTAAAAAATCAATCTTTAAATTTAATGCTTCCATATGGTATTTCCAAAATCCATGATATGTATTTCTCTGAGATGAAAAGACTTTGTCTACTGACATCATCATCGGCCTACTCTATCTATTGCAAAAGTGACTAAACGTTGTAAACGTTGTTTGGGTCTTTCCTACTTCAACAACATTGGTGTCATTGTGAGTGTCGAATATAGGAAGTTTGATAACTATGAAAGATCCAAATAAGGGCTTTAAAGGTAGAGGATGAGGGAGCGGGGCGTTTTGTGACCGTACAATTATAGAGGGATTCATGTTAGCAACATGTGTCATGCCACCAAGTAGACAATGGTAATTAGGATGTGATGAAAAATGGGAAGAATGTAAATAGAGTTTTGTTTCTGTTAACGATTAGATAAAATTTATTAAATAAAAATGCTATGAAACAAAATAATCGATTTAAGGGGGAAAATTATAATTTATTGTTTACCCTAAAACTGTTATTGATATGAGTCTTTATAACTTGGGTGGTCCCAGCACACTTGAGAGTGACAGATATTGTCGGCGTCTTTAACTTGGGTGGTCCCAGCACACTTGAGAGATACATATATTGTCAGCGTCTTTAACTTGGGTGGTCCCAGCACATTTGAGAGAGACATATATTGTCGGCGTCTTTAAATTGGGTGGTCTCAGGACACTTGAGAGAGACAGATTATGTCGGCGTCTTTAACTTGGGTGGTCCCTGCACACTTGAGAGAGACATATATTGTCGGCGTCTTTAACTTGGGTGGTCCCAGCACACTTGAGAGAGACATATATTGTCGGCGTCTTTAACTTTGGTGGTCACAGCACACTTGAGAGAGACAGATATTGTCGGCGTCTTTAACTTGGGTGGTCTCAGGACACTTGAGAGAGACAGATTCTGTCGACGTCTTTAACTTGGGTGGTCCCTGCACACTTGAGAGAGACATATATTGTCGGCGTCTTTAACTTGGGTGGTCCCAGCACACTTGAGAGAGACATATATTGTCGGCGTCTTTAACTTTGGTGGTCACAGCACACTTGAGAGAGACAGATATTGTCGGCGTCTTTGTGAATGACGTTTCTTGGTACGAGGTGATTTCCATGTACTCGACACTACAGGTACGTAAGTCATCGCCATGGTATGTATACGTCTTTATTGACAGCCTAGGATCAGTTGAGCGATCAAAGTAAATGCGATGTTAAAAAATTTAATGAATATTTAGATTATTTGTTATTAATTATTTTTTTTTACATAAAATGAATATATGAAAATGTTGTAGACTTTACACTTCTATATTTAATATTTCTTTTCTTTTTTTTTGAAATATGAAATGAATATATAAAAATATTGTATACTGTACACTTCAACATTTATAAAAATTCTTGTTTTAGTTAATGCCTAATTAATTGTTGCCAGTTAACTATAACGGTTACAAAGCTCTTTGCAATACATTTTCAAGTACATTTAAGAAACATTCTGATTCTTTTATTTTATGTTATTCTTTTTATAATATATACAATCTACGTATTGCAGTTTTCTTTTGCTAATCTAGCTTATTCAAATGTTGCTTTTGTTAGAGTTGTAGGAAATTATAAACTTAAAATATTATAATCTTTTGTTAGATACTATACAAATTATAAAAATAATAACAATATACATTTAAATGTATACAAAATCAATAAAATATGAAATTTAAACTAAAAAAATAAAGAAATATAAATGTTTGGAGCGAATACTTTATATTTTACAACTAGGGGTTGTAGGGCGCCTATGGCACCCACTTTTTTTGTCACAAAACCCAAATAACGTATCCTTGTTTGATAAATACGAAATATTAAACTTCCTGAAATGTACACAAAGTAATTTGTAATTATAAATCCTCAAATCCTAATTTTACAATGTTCCCTTTTCCAAAATTAAAATATCAGCTACAACAATGACGTCATATAATATTATTTTACAGCGAGTTTTTAATTTATAATTATTTTGCACACCTTTTGATGCACACCACGTATTAAAATATAAGCTCAACAAATGACGTCATAGCGATAAGGATACAATGGTACATACATTGAGTCAGTGACTTGGGTTATTATACTATTTATTAAAATAATCATATTAGGCGTGCATAACAATTATATTTAAAGTTCTTGACGCACCATAAAGCACAAAGACACATGTGTTTGATTTGACATTTTTTGTACAAACAGAGTTAGCCAGACTAATAAAATATCTGTTTATTTTTTATTTATTAAAATTTCAATTAAATTCTACAAGATATAAAATAAATAAGCTGTGTTTTATAAATTTTTCATTTAATATTAATTAAAAACTTAAATAAATATAATAAATTCGATTAAATACTTATTTTTAATTATCTTTTTTTTTGTTTAAAAATATGAAGACTATGAAATTTATATAATTTCTAAAAAATATATCATTGTCTAATTAATTGTAAGATGTGAACAATGCGATGGATATATAGTATAGACGACATTCTATTTTATCCAAGTGGCACGCCACTTGATTTCGATCTCTACAACTAGATATACAATTTCAAATTTATTTTCTAGTATTACCCTATCCCCACTTTGTAATTGGCAAAATGTGGTGTTCTCAGTACACACATAAAACGAATATAACGAAATAAAAAATGAAATAAAAACTTAGCTGTGGTGAAATCCAAATATTCCAGTAGAGAAAATCTGGACTATTTGGATTTTACCACAGCTAAGCTTTTCTAGCTTTTACTACTTGTACGTTGAGGAAGGCTCTTTGCCTAAACGTTCGCTGTTTTGTTACGTCCTGTCAGGCTAACTGATACCCTGTTTATATGTTATACATTTACTAATTTATAAGCCTGGTTGTAGTCTCACCCCAATTATTGTGGCAGTGTCCCCCAAAACATGTTTAGAACCCCTAGTACAACAGACGTAATATGAGTCACCATGACCCATGGTCATATTTAGCTCTTGAAATCTGTTGTCCATGGGTCATCTTTTGGTCAGGGAAACGACCCATGCCAACTAAACGATTTGGTCACCCATGGTACCTGTGCATGGCCCAGCCAGGCTGACCAATGAGCGTAGAATGTTCACGTGCTTGACCGTGACGGGTATAAGTTGCACGGGGTAGAAATACTGGCAGAGGTCGTGAGGTCGTGAGTGACCATGGTATAAATATAGGATCTGGGTCTTAGTCATCTGTGTTGTATATTGTATTGAATACACTGAGCACTCCCACCCACATGCTGTTGCTTCCCATCTATCAGATTTAGGCGGCCGTATGGTTGCCTCTTCACTATAGATAGGGTATGTGCTGTGTGGTCTTATCGGTCAAAGATTATTAGAGCATGATGTGTTCATGGTCCTACACTACAAAATTCTAAGAAATGTCATGTTTGGGATTGAGTAAAAATATTGTTAAATTAAAATTGAATTTTTTTGAAATACGATTTTTTTAAATATATCAGTGTAAATACGAGAGAAACGTCCTTGTTTTTAATTATAGGTGTATTTATAAGCTTTGGTTTTCATTGTGTTTAATCTTAGCTCCATCTTTAAAAAAAAACAGGCTGTTTAAGATAATGTAAATTAAAAGACTGTACCATCTTCTTGGAATTATGAACATCCCTGGTTGTTGTCGTGGCTACAGTGTAGCTATAAGAGATATATATTTTGTACTTTTGATTAGTTTAGACGGATATTTTATTTCTATTGATTCGGGCACTGTTTTTTATGACTTCAGAAACCAAGGGCACTGTGCTTAGTCGCTTAGTCTGAGCATTGCTTTACCTCAGCATTTCTATTTAAAAGATATATCGGATCATATTTGGGCTGAAATGGAAGTGTCGATATGATACATTTACTGGGTTGTGAGTTTTTTTTTGTGTTGCTTCGGTGGTGAGTGGTCTTATTTCCCATGTTCTAATATTCTGCATAGGACTTAAATCTGACTTTCCTAATAGAAGCCTCGTCTAATAAATTTATATTGTCAAATTTAATAATATTGGTTGTGTTAATGAGATGGGGGTGGGGGCACCATAATACTTATATTTGCCATAGCTATATAACAACACATAACTTGTACCATTTGAGTTAGACTCCTATTTTATTATGAGTCTCTTGAGTTATTTTCCATCAAAATACATTGGTACTAATGGTACCTATTGAAAGTTATTTTTTTTAAAATGTATTGAATTGCAAGTTTCAAATAGTTTCATGGTCTATTTAATTTTAGTTGCCAGTACTCTTAAGTATTTAGTTCGGTTTAATTTATGTGAAATTTGTTAATATTGAGGCCACAGTTCTCCAGCTGACAACCAGATTAAACATTAAATTCTGTTGTGTTTTTTTTTATAAACCCCCTCAGTCCCTAATGGTGATCTTTTGGTGTAAGTATTATGATTGTGTTGAGGTTTGATGACTGAAATCATTGGTGGTGATGTGTTATATTTTCTAGTGGCATGGTGTAAGTCATTGTCTTGTTAACAGGTTCTTTGGCAGCCGTGTCATATGACCTGTGTTATTTCAAAAGTTTTAAGGAATGAGTCTCCTTTATTTTACAAGAAATCAATCGTCACATATTGTAAATAAAACTGAGCTGCATTGTGAAAGTTGTGTTTCTTTTCATATTCATTGGATCAGCAGTGTTTTTGTTATTGTGCTAGTGCTAAGAGATCTAATTCGATCGTAATAATACATGAATACCTGTGAAAAAATTGCAAGATGGTGGAGAAAATGTTTGTAATTTTTACATAAATATATATAAATATACGACTTGTTCAAAAAATAAATTAAAAAATACCGTAAAAAATACGTTTTTGACTATAAATCATTTATATATTTATATACCAGACATAACTAAAAGAATTTCAATTGTTCATTATAATACGCAGCGCAGGACAATCAAAAAATACAGCAATATAGTTATGTGTCGTAAAATATGTTTAATGCGCACCGATCAGGAATATGTTTATACAAAATCTTGTCAATAAAATAATCACCTTATTGAGCGACAAGAAAGGTTGTTCAATATAATACACACCACGACACTATAGCAAAAAAAATTAACATGTTACATAGAGATACAAGCACATAATATAAAAATTCATTAATTTAATTACGGTACATTCGATTTATCTGCAATTTTGAAACCTCATTTTTATCATCGGCACGAGTCTGCCTACAAAATTTCAGCTCGCTAGCTTACGAGGAAAGGGTTAAAAATTGATCCAAAGTTTTTTGGGCACCACCTGCCTCAAGCAGACACCAAGAGTTAAAATAAAGGATTTAAAAATAAACCGCAACTGAACAGAAAGTGAACGCGTGAAGCTTTGTTGCCACACACCCCCAACCCCCCTTTTTTTTTATTCCACCACGCTTGCCAACTGCGAGGGTCATGCTCATTAGAACATGGTCGCTTAGGAAAAAAAAATATATATATATATATGTATATATATATATCTAATATATAAAGCTCAAATGTTTGTATGTTTGTATGTTTGTATGTTTGTATGTTTGTATGTTTGTATGTTTGTATGTTTCACTTTTCGACTTTCTGTTAGACAATCACGGAAAAACCAAATGACGGACGGGGACCAAATTTGGCAGGACGGTTCCTTTTACCATGAAGGTGGTTTTAAGTTAGTTTTTGTAATTGTCCCTTTTGCCCGAATGCCGTAAATTAAATAATCAGAAAATGCAGAGACAAAGAATAAAAAATGTAACCTCATTTCTCTATTGAACAAATTTACGCGGACGTTCAAATGCCGTTCAAAGCGAGTTACTTTTGGTGACGTTTTTTCCCCAATGTCAATACTTTATTTTCAGCCGTGCGCATTTGAAAAAATATTATAATGTCTAATTACGGTGCGCACGTTTTCGTGTACGCTTCATAATTTGAGCTGTGTAGTACAAAGAATTGTCATTTTCTTTACTGTCACTTTCTATATATTAGATAGACACGTAAACGTATTTAATTACAACTGCCACAAGATGCATTAGATTTAAATGTTTACAGGTTTAAATTTAATTGCGAATTTGTTTTAATTATTTTCTGTTCCATAACTCGACATTTAATGAAAAACCTATTTATGTAATAATTTTGTCAGAATTTTTTTCAAGGCTTCATTTTTAGCGGTGCACGTTTTAAAATCTTTTATCACCTGATTACTGTGCGCACATTTTCGTGTACGCATCTTAAATTTAGCTGTGTCCTATTAATATAACATTTATATTTTGTTTGTCTTTTACATAATCTGTCGTCTTTTACATAACCTATACACTTATACTATTTAAACTTAGGCTACCGGACTTATTAACATAAGTAGATTAAACTAAATAAAATGATCCTGAAAACGCTTAATTATTTTGTATTGCGAATTGAATATGCTATGTTCATTCCTTTGATGATGGATTAACATAGGCCATTTTTAAAATCGATTATTGTGATGGTTTCACATGCATTTTTAACATAAAATTGATTTGTTTTGTTTTTTTTTAAATTAGGAATTTCTTTATTTATCTTTATTATCTTTATCTTATAGACGCTGTTGCAAATATTGTATTAATTACAAATGTGTTACATTGCAGTGTCGTAAATATATAAGAGCTTTTTTCAGAGATCTTTTGGAAAAATGTCAACAAAGCAGTGGCCTTTTTTTAATGGATACAAACAAACAAACATAAAAATATCAACAGAGCTTTATATATTAGATATGCGTTTAAATTATTTTATTTCAATTATTTTCACGATGCATTGTATTAATATTTTACATGCAATGAATAAAATTGGGATTTTTTAAAATTTAATTCATAACTCGACATTTAATTAAAAACCATAGATGTAGCGAGTTTATTTTATGTTGAAAGTGATGGCCTATGTCAAATAAACGTACACTTTAAAACTGTTTACTTAAGCTTTATATACACTATACATTATAAACTTTCGCTACCGAACGTATTAACAAAAGTTGACTAAATTTAATGAAGTGATCCTGAAAACGCTTAATTAATATGAATTGCGAATTGAATATGTTTTTATGTTCATTACTTTGTATTCAGAATAGCATAGGCCATTTCTAAAATTTCCTTTTAATCATTTTTAAGATGCACTTATGAACAGACGGTTGAATCTTTTTTTTTAAATGTATTTTATTTTTCAGATATAAAATCTGGTGTGTGTGTGTGCATTGAATATAATTTACAAAATATGATGCTTATCCGAAATAGGGAACACAAAAAAAAGATTCCTTTTTGAAATTATACACATTGCTTATAAACCGTAAATATAAATCGTAAAATATAGAGACATAAAAATGTTAAATATTATTTCCCTGTTTAGACAATTATGAATACATCAAAATGAAGAGTTATTTTGGTCCAGTACATCTACTTTATAACAAGACTTTATTTTATGCGGTCAGCTTTATATATGTCTAAATATGGTGTGCACATTTTTTATATCATTTTAATACGACCGTTTTTTTTTAAAATAGTATTTTAGAAAGTACATTTATAATTTTGTTTATTTGCGCTATGAGCCAATTAGCTTTTGCCTTTTAAAGGGATAGTGCCACATGTTCTTTATCTCATAGACGTGGTTACAATTGTTATATAACTTACTATTGTGATACGATGCAGTTTCGTAATTATACATTAAATTTTTGAGTGACGAGGGTGGTAGAGCTCTTTCGGAAAACCTATAAGTTATGTTAATTTTGTATAAGTGGGAATGAAATTGTAAATTTTTTTTTACTTTATATATTGCCCAGAATGGGCCCTGGGACCCTAAATGTCGTTTTTATCTTATATGAGCTATATAAAAAAATAGTTTCTACGTTAGCTACTTAGTAAATGAATAGATCATCACCAAACTTTGCATACAAAAACTTGGTAGCCTATATTAAAATCCTATAGACAGTGAACTTCTAATGCCAATATCTTCGGGCCCGGGGCCCCAAATATCTTTTTTCGTATATTTTTAAAATATTTTTTCTATTTACTTTTTAAAGAGCTAGAGAAATATAGCCACAATAAAAATGAACTAAAATGAACAGGTTTTTGATATTGACCTCTTGCACCTAATGGGCCAGGGCCCCTTAATGCTATTTTCCCCCTATTGTAGGTATATAAAAAGTAGTTTAAGAGTTAGATATTGACAAAAAAACTGGATTTTGACAAAACTTAGAATATAAAAACTTAAGAGCCCATATTACTATAGGGCACTGAACTCTTAATTTCCATTCCTTCGAAAAAGTCTTTTTTACTGAACTTTAATCATTGTATTCCCTATTCAATTTTACACGATATTGAGGAATATATATTAAGTACAATAGATAAAAACAACATTAAGGGCCCCAGGGCCCATTCTGGGCAAAGATATAAAGTTCAAAACACCTGCTAATTTCAATTTGTATAATAATGGATACATGTGTCCTTATTTGTCAAGATTGGTAATGACTGAATAGTGAATAAAATCTTAAACGTTTAAGAAATGAGTACAATGGCAATAAAAAAAACTATAATATCACTCATTTTGGGGCCGGGGCCCTTAATATCGTTTCTTCTTTTGTACGCTATTTAATGATTAATTTATTTATCCGTTTGCTATGAAACTTGGATTTTTTTTTCACACTTCCACGAAGATTTCTTCAGGATTATTTTTAAACATACCACTCATTGTTTTCTTTAAATTTATTCCTTTTTACTTTGATCGTTGCAACGCACGACGGGTCTACTAGTATATATATAAAGATTAGCCCAGGTCAATCGGTGACTGTAAGGGACATCACTCTGCTTTTTTTTTAAAAAGAATTTTAATTAGAAGTCGAATCATAATTATTTTGGTTTCAAGACTAACATTACCCAAACAACTGTAACGTCAGCATTTATGTCGTATATACATTTTGAGTCCTTTGGATAATTTTGTGAGCTATGCCATGGAGTATACGTCAGATGTGTCCGTGTTAAAGATTTATTTTCAACATATAAAATACTTTGTGTACATTTAAGTTTAATATTTCGTATTTATCAAATAAGGAATATTACCTAAAAATAAGCCATGAACTGTGATTATTTGGTTGTCGGACACACTGATTCGAACGCATGCAATGACACTCACATAAGTTACTTGGGCTTTTGAAAAAAGTGGGCACCTTAGGTGCCCTACAACAACCTTGTACTTTATATTTAAGAACTAGGGGTTGTAGCGCGCCTAATAGGTGTAAAAAGCCCAAGTAACTTATCCTTGTTTGATAAATACGAAATATTAAACTTCCTGAAATGTTCAAAAACATTTTATCTTTATAAATCGTCAAATGCTATTTTTACACCGTTCTCTTTTACAAAATTAAGATATAAGCTAAAACAATAAAGTCATATACTATTTTTTTACAGTGCGTCTTTAATTTGTAATTAATTTGCATACATTTTGATGCAAAACTTTATTAAAAAATAAGATCAAACAATGACGTCATATAATGAATTTTTACAGTGCTATTCACTCCGCCATTTTTTAATTGCTTTAGACTGTTGAACATCGTTCCTGAGCGTTCAACATGTACCTAGCTAGCCAGTCAGCCAATGACTTGGACTATTATTTTGTTTATTACTATAATCAAAATAGGCTTGCATTACAATTGTATATTAATTGCGTGACGGCCCAAAAAGCACCAAGTCCCATGTGTTAAAAATGTCATTTTCTTGTGAGTTTAGTACACTATTTTGAATGAGATCGAATTTTTTTAATCCATTAATATGTCAATTAAATTCTATGGGACATAATATTAAGAAACTGTGTTTTAATAATATTTCTTTGAATATTATTTAAAAATGTAAATAAATATAATACATTTGAATTCACACTATTTTTGAGTATCAGTTTTATTTTAAAATGTGAAAACCATGAAATATTTATAATTTCTATAACATGAAATGGAGTCTTATTAATAGTAATCCGGATCACATTACCCCATTCATAATAATATAGAACGACAATCTATTTTATCCTAGTGTCACGCCACTTGACTTCTATATTTTCAATTTGAGATACAATTTTAATTACTAGCTTTGCCCACTTTGTAATTAGCAAAAGTTCGTGTTCTTTTGTAAGACTTTTTATAAATATTAAAATTAGGGGACAGCCGGATACCCGACATGCCGGATATCCGGACCAGATATCAGGGATTTCGCCACTATCCGGATTCAGCAAAAACTTATGGCAGATCCGGATAATATCCGGATATCATTTTTGTTAAGAATTTTTTTAATGTAATTAATATTAAGAAGTTTATAAACAATTATATAAAAAGTAAAATCCAATAACCAGAAATCAGTATATTCAACAAGATTGGATAGTGAGAGTATTCAGCACAGCGGGACAGACAAATGTTGATAAGCGTTCTGGCTTGTCGCCGAAAAAACTTGGGATGTTATTCTTCTTAAAAAAGAAGTTGGATAGGACAAACACTTAATTTTTCGAAACTTGAAAATTAAAGAAACTTAAAGGTAACAAGTACTGCTGAGTACCATGTTACAACTTACTAGTAACTAGTAACTACTATTAGTAATTATATTATTTTATTTTCTCATGTCATTAAATTATTTTCATTGTGATAGCTGATATAATAATTTTATGTTAAAATAATAATTTTAAGTTAAATTTGTAATGATTAGTTTATACTAAAACCTTTATAGCTAAACAGGAGCCTTGGAAAGTGGGACATGGCAGGCTGAGAGTCGGTTTTCGTTTTTAAATTCTTTGGCATTGATTAGTACGTAGACAGTAGTCAATTATTCAATAATTTCAATGCAGTATTTACATTTAAATTTTTTTACTTATATGATACACATTATCTCATTGTAATACTTTAATATTCTGTGTTTTTTCCGTTAAACTTTAAATAGCAGTTGCAATTGCGATTTGATTTGCGAACTTAAAAATAAAACTGTTGCTTGCCTCACGTGTTATATCTTCTTCAGTCTTATAATTTTAAAACTCTTGTCTACTGTGAACATTATAATTATACAAAATATGTTAAGTAAAAAAATAAAGTGATACATTAAATTATTAATATATAACAAAATAAACAAATTAACAAGCGTAGATCATGAAATCATTTAAATCAATGCAAAATATAGTAAAAGAATCAATTTCTATACGAGTAGACTATATTCAGTTAAAAATGTACAATTATAGATATTAATTTACTACATAAGATAACAAACTACGTAGTTAACTAACAGCATAATAAACAGAAATCGTCTGAATGAAAGAATAGTTTTATTATTGCTCTAGGTCACGACTTCTTGTACATCACAATACACACTCAGTACAACACTGTTCGCTTGGTACACACTACACCCTTCGTTGAACTTCGTTCAAGTTCGTTCATTCAATTCATTGTAAAATGTTCATGGGTGACGTTGACAATGTCACAACGTGGATAAGGCAATCATTAATGCTATGAAAAACCGAATATTTGGGTTTACACAATTGTTTACATGATTTTTTTTTAAATTTTAAAATAGTTTAACAATCATTTATATACATTGATGATGAGAAAAGAGTAACTCTTAATATTAATAACAATAAACTGATTGAGAAATATATTATTTGGTAGGGTTAGACCTATGCTTTTCTTTCTCTAGTTATTATTTTAAAATATAATTTAAAGATAATATGCAACATGTGCCATGCTACACATAAAATTGTCTGGGATCGTTAGCCACTTGAATTCTTGATTTTCAGATATTAGGCACCTTACGTACATTTTGAATTACAGTATTAAGATTTGTGTACTTAGAAAAATGGTGTGAATATTGGTTAAAGCGTTATGAAGCGCAAATTCATCGTGTAAGATTGTTATATCGGAGAAATTTTACTGATTTGACGTAGTTATCTCTATATATATAAGCCGCATTTGTTGTCTGTCTGTTCCCTAATAACTCAAGATCCAGACAACCAAATAACGTGAAATTTGGTACACGTACACAAAATTATACCGGAAAGGTTATTAAACAGGTTTCGTTCCATATATATAAGATACTGGGGCCCGGGGGCCCAAAATGTAGTTTTTCCCTATATGAGCTATATAAAATAAAAATTATTGAAAATTAAGACGTAAAATAATGACGCAAATTAATAAACATTTTGGTGTCGAGATTAACAAGAAGGCGATTATCGCCATAAAATAATTTTTGTTGTTGTTGTTGCTTTTGTTGTTGTAGTTGTTGTTGTTGCTTTGTTGTTGTTGCTGTTGTTGTTGTAGTTGTAGTTGTGGTTTTGTTGTTGATGTTTTTGTTGTTGTTTTGTTTTTGTTGTTGTTGCTGTTGTTGTTTTTGTTGTTGTTGCTGTTGTTTTTGCTGTTGTTGCTTTTGTGTTGTTTTTGCTGTTGTTGTTGTTGTCCACATCCCTTGCCCTGCGACGACAATGTCCTTCATGTTGTTGTTGCTTTGTTGTTGTTGCTGTTGTATTTGTTGTTTTGTTGTTGTTGCGTTGTTGTTGTTGCTGTTGTTGTTGTAGTTGTTGTTTTGTTGTTGTTGTTGTAGTTGTTGTTTTGTTGTTGTTTTGTTTTTGTTTTGTTGTTGTTTTTGTTTTTATTTTGTTTTTGTTATTTTGTTGTTGTTTTTGTTGTTTTTGTTGTTGTTTTGTTTTTGTTGTTTTGTTGTTTTTGTTGTTTTTGTTGTTGTTTTTGTTGTTTTTGTTTTGTTGCTGTTGTTGTTAAACCCGGGCGGGAGCCGGGTACTTGCCCCTAGTATTAGTATAGAGGGACATACTTTTTTTTTCTTGTTTGCTACTTTTAAAATTTTTATCTGATATACTACACATGCTCCTTTTATAAGAAGACTTATTTCTTCCTAATCGTAAACATGATTTAGCTCTAGCATTGCATTTTAAATATTTATATATAATTGTTTTCTTTTTTTAAATTTAAAAAAATCAATTAATTATTGGTCCCTTCTGTTGTTATCCTCTAGTGTAATGAATATCACAAACTTAATTGTTTTTTTATCATTTTGTTACAGTAGCAACGTGAAACTGCATAGTTATTGCTTTATTTTAAATGGGGAGAAATATTGCAAAAAGTCTAAACGTAGTGTTAATATTTGCAAATGTAAATAGTAAATATAAAATGACTTGAATGGTTTTCCCTTAGTCATGGAACGGTTACAAAAAGTTACTTCTGAATCTTTGCTGATTTTTACTACGTAAATTCTAGTCCAGATTTCTGGGATGTTTTAACACGTAATATTAATTAAATTTCTTAGAAGCTAAAAATTATTAGGTTGTCTCAATATCTTTTATGTTACTAAGTATAAGTACGGCTTCCCCAACTTCTTTGATCATACACAATAAATGGTAGCCTATTTTCCAGGTTGTTACAACATATTTCTTTGCTTACATATCGTGGTTGCTACAACGTAAATGGTTGCCTAAATTTTTGGATGCTGCGACATAAAAGTGTTCCTAAATGTTTCGTGGGTCACTGTAGGAAAAGCTACTTGCCACAAATTTATCTTTTATGTCTATTGTCGTGTTTGTGTTAAATGATGATTGAATGTTTATATCTTCTACATCCATTTTGGTGTTTATGTTAATTAATGATTTTATATTTACATCTTTTATCTCCATTTTGGTGTTTATGTTAATTAATGATTTAATATTTAAATCTTTTATCTCCATTGTTTTCTGTGTGTTCACTGATGTCTGAATGATGACATCATCTACTTCCATTATCTTATTCCATCATTAATTTAAGTTTAAAAATGTTTTATTTTATTATTTAAAAAATTAGGATACTTTCTTTAAAAAACGTACTATCAAGTAACTTGCCTAATAAGGGATCTTTATAATGTCATTATCATTCTAATGCGGTGCTGACCACAATCTTTTGCAAGGAGGGCCGTATTCCTAGAAATAAAAATATGTGGGGGCTGGATTAAGAAAATTAACTAATCAACTAAAATGACATACTTTGAGACTTTTTGACAGTCTTTTTAATGATGTCTTTTATAAGAGTGATATTTTATGTCTTTTTGACATTTACATTATATATAATTTCATTATTAGAAGAGTTATATAAAAAATGGCAAAGTTTTAAAATATTGAGGGTTATTATATACCGTACAATAAATAGAAATCTTTCAAATAAAACTTTAGTATACAAGTTTTGACTAAAATGTGATGGAAACCTTTCTTTTAATATTAGTTCACCTAAAGCCAAAATGCTTCCCACTAAAAATTGACCCCACAAAGAGGAGTGGATTTTCCAACTTCCACTCGCTACAACCTCGGCGCCACAACGGCTCAGTATACGAGTCTTATTAGCCATGGTCTGTGTATAGGCGGGGATTATCAATGGGCATACATAAGACATTATCCCCATTGGAAGGTTTCCTCAATACTGAATACAAATAAGTTCTTCTCTGTACACTTTGCTAATCCGTACTGGCACTCAGAGGCGTAACAACGGGTTGGCATCGGGACAGTTGCCAAGGGCACCAAGGGCTAATCATTCAATAATGAATTTATTCTGTATAATTTAGTATTTCCACTATTTCTCAAGGGCGCCAAAAATGAATTACCCAAGGGAGCAGATAACCCATTTACGCTTCTGAGAACAACTATTTGGAAGTAGACAGCAATCACATATTTTGTATTGATTTAAAAGAGATTCCGGTTGGCGTTTAACATTTTCATCCCTCGTATTTGAGGAAATCGTATAGCAAACAATTATTCAGGAATCCTACATTCATCTGTGATAAGGCAATTAAGTTTTCAACACACACACAAACACACACACACTAATAAACACGCATGCACAAACACACGCTGACAGACATAAATGCACACACTCTGGTCACAGACAAAAGTGGCTAACAGTTTGACATCAGTTTGTGTGAACCAGGTCTATAATGACTTTACATTTTAACGGAGGTGACTTAATTTATGTTTTAAATGTGTTCAGTCCTGGAAGATTGCTTGGTATATGTGACCTATAAATTGAATAACATGTTAGTAGTATCACGAATGATAGCGCATATCGTGTCTATAGTGTATCGTTACACTGTATCACAAGACATGGTGTATCAATCGTCATATGATATCACAAGACATGGTGTATCATTCGTCATATGATATCACAAGACATGGTGTATCATTCGTCATATTATACCACAAAGTATTGTGCATGATGCATCACATGATATCACAATGATGGGTTATTATGGGTAACAGGATATCACAAGTCATGGTGTATTATACGTCATAGGGTATCACAGAGCACAGTGTATAAATATAAACATTCTTTTAAATGAGTTATCTCAAATCTAATGAAAAGGAAATTGCTTTTGAAATACAGAATTTTGTAATTGATATTTGAACTTTCCAGTATTTTGGGACATATTAGTTGATGTACCATACAATTTACCAAACAGATATTTCATTATATGACTGATATATTGTGCTATGTAATAGTTCCGAGCACTTGTTGTGTTTATATGAACTAACGTTTCAATTACATTGTATCCCTAATTAAAGGGAGCGAAGTCAAGTGGCAAGCCACTTTAAGTAATACCAAAATTAGAGCAATCGATAATAAGGCGCTAGAACTAGTAGACATAAATATACATGACAGTTATTTTATTAAATTCACAGTTTCATAAATTTCAAATAACTTTGTATTTTAAAAATCTATTTCTGTTTTGAATAAATATATTTCTAAATTGATATTATTAGTTTACGTCAAATATAAAATTTATATAATACAAATCAATAATGTCATAATGGTATATCATATATACGTATCGACTTTACTATTGTAAATTCGTTGAAAGAAATAGATAATTATTACTTTTATAAAATAAATTTAGCCCCCGAGTTTTTCTTAGGAAAACACGTAATATGAAATAGGTCTGTAGTGGTGCTTTTTGGTGCGGTTCTGACAGGTAATAAAAATTT